>JAJOOR010005429.1:0-27820 GCA_036250505.1 Solanum acaule | reverse complement strand
TGATTTAGAAATAAATTCAGATTAAAATGAACTACGAATATTTACAATATTGGATAGAATCTATGGAAGATATAAAACTATTAGAACAATTAATGGAGGAAAATTTATATATGTACCAAAGAACCCAAGATATGTTATATCTAGAATGTATCATAAATAATATTAAAGAAATATTCAGATTAAAACAACTATCAGAAGAATATTACAATAAATATTATTACATTTTACCATGAATTTCGCACCCCCAAAAAATAATATTAAAGAGATATCAAGATTAAGACACCTAGCAAAAGAATATTATAATAAAATCTTTAAAATAAATTACTCACCTACCACACTACCACTTCCATGAATTCCTCAACTACCAGTTCCGCTATGAAAAATGCTCTATCAGTTTTATATGGAAAAAGAAGACAATATAATGGTGATTACATTAGGAAAGAAATCATTTTTTTCTTTTAAAGAGTGAAAACGGAAATAGAAAATGAGAAAGGAGGATTGACTACCACAATTATATTGCAACATTCAAATGTGCCTACAATATAAATCAACTCTAAATATGTCTTTTTCATTATATTTGAATTGTCTTTTACAAATGTATCAATTTTAAAAAAAAAATAAGATGTGGACAAATTAAACGTTGAATTAAGAGGAACAACGGCGACGGTTTTGAATAAAGGAGTTGCTCATTCTTCACCTCTTTGACCTTTATGAATCTTTGAAGCTGCACAGAAATTAGTTTCCAACTCCAAGGAATATTTCACAATCTTGATCTGAGGGAATACGGGTCAATAGAAAAATCCATTTGACTTGGCCAGTAAGATACAAGAGTGTTGGAGCCTTAGCCTCCGGGTTGCTATATCTACACGAAGAATATGTGGTGCATAGGGACATAAAGTCGAGTAATATTATGTTGGATAATCTTACTAATTTAATTGCTAAACTTGGAGATGCTTACAGCTATGGTGTTGTCTCACTAGAAATAGCTTGTGGAAGAAATCCTACCGATCACACAATTGAAGATCATCAAGTAAACATATAGTCCTTAATTTTGAAGGTCCATTGCCTGCCCTTCCTCCTAACAAACCTGTGCCAACATATTGTATTTCATCACAATATCTATCACCATATGATATCAATTGTGCTGAGATCACCCATTCTCGATGATATTAAATGAATACACGCAATACTGATCTTCATACAATGTACACAGCCTCTTCATCTTCATCTTTAGTAGCACTTTTGTATGCACGTTGATGTTTTCCATAAAATCAGTTCAATGGACCTTTGCCTTGTTGAGAATATAACTAAATTAATGATAAAAGTGTGCTTTCAAAAATAGCTTAAGCTTTTAGATAAGATGGTCACACACTTCTTTCACATGCGTCTTTTCCAGATAGATATTTTGCCCTCGAGGAAACAAATGATACAGGATGTAAGTACACATATCAGATTACAATTAAGCTATAGAGACATGTATTTAAGAACAGAGTATTTACGCTATTTAATGTAAACTTTGAACAAGAATTGTGATTCATTCAATCATCTACATAACAGTAGAAGTGATAAAGAATACGAAGAGCAAAAGTTGGACACTGCAATTGAAAGATTGAATGCAGGGAAATAAAAGACCTGTTCATTTATAAGACAATATCAACGTGTGTACAGAAGCGATGCGGAAGGCGAAGATGCTGCAGAAGCTGCTGTGTTATTTAAAGAACCAGTGTAGTCTCTAGTCCCTGAAGACTGTATTTCAGAAATCCCAGGACCATTGGAGTCGTATGGTGATGCAAATGAAGTAGTTGATCCATAAGTGCAATATGTCGGTACAGGCATGTTTGGAGGGAGTGTGGGCAATGGAGCTTCAAAATTAAGCACCTGAATTGCTTGCCTAATAGAAGGCCTGCAATTGTTATCTGGATGAGCACACCATAAACCAACAATTAGCAAGTGCTCCACCTCCTCTTCATTGAACTCTGATGAGAGTCTAGGATCAACTGCTTCACGAAGATTTCCCATCCCGTAAAGTCTCCAAACCCATTCGATAATATTACTTGATGCTCCTCAGCTTTAGGATCAATAGGTTTCCTTCCACAAGCGATTTCTAACGCGACAACACCAAAGCTATAGACATCTGTTTCCTTGCTAGCTTTGCCAGTGGTGACACATTCAGGAGCCATGTAACCCATCGTGCCTGCCAAAACTGTTGTTTGGGATCCCTTATCATGGTCAACTAGCCTGCTAAACCAAAATCCCCAAGTTTAGCATTGAAATTGGAATCCAACATGATATTGCTCGACTTTATATCCCTATGCACCACACATTGTTCCCATTCTTCATGTAGATAAAACAACGCCGAGGCCAAGCCTTGAGCAATCTTGAATCTTATTGGCCATGTCAAATGGCTTTTTCCCTTGAAAAGATGGTGGTCTAAGCTTCCATTAGGCATAAACTCATAGACAAGTAGAAGTTCTCTTTTTTGATGGCACCAACCAATGAGTTGTACCAAATATTTATGTCTTAACCGGCTGATGATTCTGACTTCTGATGCATACTCTTTTATTCCTTGCTTGGACTCCCTTGAAACCTTCTTAACAGCAATATAGGAGTTGGATTCCCTGAGATATCCTTTATAAACACCTCCAAACCCACCCTGCCCAAGCATCTCTTCCCGCGAAAAGTTATTTGTACATCTAACCAACTCACTGTACAAAACTTCTTTGGTCCTGAGCTTCTTTGAAATTCATTAGTCATGGAACCATCAATAATATCATCATCTTCATCTTCATCTTCTCTTACCTTCCTCTTTCTCCAAAATATAAACAATATCAAAACAGATAGTGCTACAGAAACACAACCGCCAGAAATCAATCCAATCACTAGTCCTGACAGTTTTTTGCTTGAAGGATATGGATGTGGGCTTTGTAGGGGTACATCTGGATGTGGCACAGGGCTTGGTTGGGGCACAAATGGATCTGTTATGTTGTCATTATATTTTAAAGAAGAAGTAAAATTCCAAGAATAAATGTTTTGTATTGCGAAGCGGGATCCTGTTGCACCTGAGAAGCCAAAAGTGACCCATTCTGGCAAGTAATCCCTCAGATCAATATTGTAAGATAGAGTCTGCAGGACAGTGACTGTGGTATTCCCTTGTTGTTGGTAACCGGTGAAGACAACACTAAGATTTTTTGAAGTTGAATTATAAGTAATCGAGGCATCAGTAGTCTTATTATTGGGAATGCTACTAAACCAGGTCACATTAACAACAGATACCATGGAGTTGATGTTGACACCTACATGATCACCCGGTGGATCATAATAGTTACTAAAGGTGTCAAACTCGACAGCAACATAAGGGTGATTTTTCGATGTCTTTAGTCCATCATAAACTCGAAGGCAAAGGCTTCCTCCTATGGCTGATTTATCAGGAATTTTTTAACCTGCAGGGGCGAGGAAGAAGGCAAGACCATCAGCATAATTATTTCTGTCCTATGAATTGATCCCAAAGGAGAAATGCGTAGTGAAATCAGTGAGATTCCCAGAGGCCTTGTCCCAAAGATAGAGTGTTTCTTTAGATGTGGCTCTGCCTATGCTATCGTTTGAACGAACATCCTGCTGGTGTTTGGTGAGCTGAATTACACCGTTTTGATAAGCATCTGCCTCATATGTTATATTCTGATCATTGGTATTAAAACTATCAAAATTGAAGGACAGTGAAGTGACAAAGGGGATTATCAAAACAAAGTAGGATAAAGATGCAAAAACAGCCATAGTTAAACAAATGTATGTTGCTACACTACTGTATAATGTTTTTATATTTTCAAGTGCAGACTCAAGTTTTTCGTATTACCAATTCAAAGCAATGAAGTTCTTTATTTCCTTTTCTTCTCACACGCTAATGAATTGACCAATTACTTTTTAGAAAGGCATAATACATATATTGGACCCTAAACTTGGCTTCAAATTTTAACTTTTACCTCCAATTTTTAAAGTGCACAAACAGACACTTTAACTATCCAACTTTTAAATAAATAAACACACGATTTTTGCAGCCAAAGAGCGTGAAATGCAAACGCTCCAACGTGTATTAGTGAGTCACTCAATGATTGCCAACTAATTAAATATTTTACACGTCATTTTAGAACTAAAAAAAATCAAAATTAATTTATATACAAGAATCAAAATTAATTCCTCCTAATGGTTTTTGAGCTTGGAGCTCATTGTTTGACGGAGCTTAGAGGTTTGTTGATGGCTGGCTTTTTGGTTTAGGTGTTTGTGGTTGTTGGGTCTGTTTTCATGGGGTTTGGGGGTCATTTGGATTCTCGCCGGAGATGGCGGATCTGATGGGTTTGGGGTCGGGTATTTGGTGGGTTTAGCGAGCTCGAAGCTCGTTCGCTTCATGGGTTGTGCTCCGGTGTGAGGAAGAAGGAGAACGGCAGGGTATTTGGTGGCGTTTTGCCTGAAAAAGAAGAAAATGAACGGAGGTTTTGGGTTGCCGGAGATTGGTCAGAATCCGGGGGATAGAGTTGTCATTTCAGCATATTTTTACTGTTGTGGGACTCAAAAATTACTCCTAACTCGTGCAGAATACGTGCACATCACGCGTTTTGGCAAGTAGGATTCGCGTGTTTATTTATTAAAAGGTTGGATAGTTAAAGTGCATGTTTTTGCAGTATAAAAGTTGGAGGTCAAAATTAAAATTTAAAGTCAAGTTTAGGATCCAATATATGCATTATGCCTTTTAGAAATAAAGTATTCTGGAAAGGGAGTGGGGACATGCTTTAGCAGATCCATAATTGTCACTACAACTTGCAATCTTTTGAAAGTCACGACACATCCAAAATTTAAAATATGTATTTTTCAACCCGAAAATGTATATATTTTATTACTTATATACTATAGAAGAGGCTACAAGGAGACACCACTTAGTCAACGTGCCTGCTTGTAGTCAGGGGTGTTTGGTAATTTAAAGATTTTTTTAATTTTTTTTTTTTGTCTTTTATCACTTTATATATATTAAAAATTATGTAAAAATATTATAAATCGTAATAATTAATAGTTTCAAAAGATTTTATATTATATAAAAAGATTTCGTTAACTCTCAAAATTTCATCTATACCACATAAATTGGGATAAAGAGAGAGATATTATATAAAATATATTGTAAATCACAATAATTAATAACTTAAATATCAAAAAGAATTTAGAAAAATATTGATTGACTTTTGAAATTTCATTTGTATCACATAAATCAACACAAAAGGAGTAATATATATTATGTGAAAAATAGGTAAAAAATATTATAAATCACAATAATTAACAACTTAAAATATCTCTCTCTCTATATATATATATAAAAAAAAAATTGGTTGACTCTAATAGAACATGTTAAGAAATTGGTTAACTTCAAATTTCACATATATCACATAAATAAATTAAAACAAAAGGAGTAACATATATTGGGCCCGTGCTGACACGGGATCCGTATCTAATTTAATTATAAGTGTTCAAGAGGAATCGAAACCTCATCAAGGAGGGGAGGGCAACAAATATAAGCAAATCTCATTTTTGTCATTGGATCAAAAGCTTACACTATTATTGAGTTCTCAATAAATAGTGGGGGTTAAATTTAAGTGTTTTTATATATATTTCATGAATGAGTCAAGTTTAAGCATTATATAATTAGAGAAGGATTAAAAAAACATACATAAATTATTCTTTTTTTTAGTTTCAAACTTAAACTATTGAGAGTGTGAGTTTCATACTAAATTATTGAGAGTGTGAGTTTCATACTAAACTATAACTTATTAGTTTGAGAAACACACCTCTCTTTTTTATTACACTCTCATCATGGTGTGTGATACTGTGTGTGTAATACAATCTCTCTTTTATTTTAAAAAAAAATTGTTACATCACACTCTACATGGACAAAACATTTCACCTTGACAAAAAAAATAAAAATTAGTAGTATTAATTAAAGTTAAGGATTAAATTATTATTATTCACCCCAAAAAATTATAAAATAAGATGTAAAATATTTTTCTTACCCCACTCCGCCACTTCCTCTCACCATACTCCCTACCCCAATTAAGCGAGAGGTGTAAGCACTGCGAGGTGTGAAGTGATCTCGTACTAAACGAAACGATTAGTTTTTTTCTTTTTAGAAAAATAATTATTTTATAAATTCTTTTTTAAAAAATCCGACTTCATCCCTTCAAATAATAAGTTAGATATTATTTTAGATATCTAATAAGTGATAGTTTAGGTATGAAACTCACACTCCCAATAATTAGGTATGAAACTAAAAAAAAGAAGAGAAAAGATATAAAGTCATCATTGAAGTTGTCCCGAATTTTCAAAATAATTTTGAACAAATATTATTATATCATTTTTCGATCAGCCCCAGATTTTAAGAAGCAAGTGTGTCACACACCAATCATTACATGACACGTGTTAATTTAATTAAAAATGTAATTTTTTTTCATTTCAAGTTTTTTTCTTTATCTCTCTCTCTCTTACTTTTTGACTTATTTTAATTTTGATTTCATATTCCACCCTCCACTTTCAAGTGATCCATCCCTCCATTTTCTTTCTAATTTTTCACCTCCCACCCTCACCCCACCCCCTACGTCAAGTTGAACCTCTCTCCCATTTTTTTCTTTTCTTTTTCTTCTTCTTCTCTGGTCAAAATCTTTATTTCAGTGACTTTTTAATAAAAACGAATTCATATTATTTTCAAAACTTTATTGAATTATTGATAACAAAACTAATTATTTTTCTAATAAACTTTAATTTTTTGAAGGTATCATCAATTACTCCTTTTCATATAACTTCATAATTAGAAATGATAATTTTAAAAGAATCAATGAATTCCTCGAAAATTGAAAGAACTTAATCAAAATCGGATAAAAAAAACTATATGATACTTCCTAATCATCTTGAAATCTAATAGGTTTATCAAATTATTCGAAATGTAAAAAAATATTTAGATAAAGTTTTAAAATTAAAGAGAGTAAAACTAATAGTAGTAAAAAAAAAAAAGGAAGGTGAAGTTGTAGTAAAAATAGTGACATTGAAAGTGAGAAGCTTCAATGGAGATGACAATGAATTTTTGAAGAAGAAAGAAGGAGAAAAAATAAAGATAAAAAAGTTAAAATAAAAAAAAAATAAGAAAATATATTTTATAATAAAATACTTGTAAAAATAAAATTATATTAGTTATTTTAGGTAGCTCACTCTCTTTGAGAGAGTGCACACTCTCTCTATGTCTGGTAGACAAAATGACGTAATAATATCAGTTCAAGATTATTTACTGGGTAATAGGACTCCCGCATAGTTAAGGTGTCTTTTTGAAATTTCGAGACATGTTCAGGTGTCACTTTATATCTTTTCTAAAAAAAAGGGAATAGTTTAAGTGTGTTTTGACACTTACCTCTTATTTAATTCATGATTTTTCAATATAAATACAAGATTTAATAAAAAATTATTAGATTTCTCGAAAAAAAAACCACACCCAAATCCACCACTAATAAGAGGAAAATGAAAGCGTTGAAATAATATGCTAGAGAAAATGACAAATGGTACCTAAACTATTACACTAGGTCTAAAATAATTCCTTAAATATACATATAACGAATATAGTCCTTTAACTATCTACAATCTTGACAAGTTTGGTCTATATCTACTTTTTTTTAAAACTGTTAACAAACACCGTTAACTAATATTCTAATTCAATTTCTATCTCCTGACTTTCTTTTTTCCACTTCTTTTCTCCATTGTCTCACTATTTCCTCACTTTTTTTTTCCAATTCTTTTCTCCATTGTCTTACTGTAATTGTGTCGCTGGTCGTTATTTTATTCGAGTTAAAAGCGAAATGCAAAGTAAGAAACACAATTGAACAAATATTGTTAGTAAAAAATATGATTCTATTTTCATGTTAATAATCAGTTATTACATCAATGAAACTGCCTAGAGTTGGAGAAAAATTAAAAAATTAGCAACTAAATTGAACAATAATACCCTGTTTTCAATAGTTTTTGTGTAGAAAATAGCTTAGAACTACACAAAAAAAAAAAACAGCAGCTATCAAACTTTGATCAAATTGCAGCACCAACCTGTACATAACACAGTCTAGACAACAACATCAAACCATCAAAAAATCAGCACCAAACTGCTGCATCAGACTACCAAAAATCAACACCAAACTACACAAAAAACAACTCCAAAAGTGTCACCAAATTGCATATTAATTAGCACCAAACTTCTGCACAGACAGCAGCACTACACCAAAAATCAGCATCAAACTGCACAAAACTCTGATCGTAGAATCATTGTCTTGAACTTTCAATAATGGTGAAATCTGAAGAAATGAATCTAGGGTTTTCTTTATTGTAGCGACAATGAAGAAAAGAAGAGGGAAAAAGAAAATCACGAGAGAGAAGCTGAATTGTGATGTTTGTTAACCGTGTGTATAAAAAATAGATACAAATCAAACTTGATAAGATTGTAGATACTTAAAGGACTATATCTGTTAAGTGTATACTTAAGGGACTATTTTAGATTTAGTGTAATAATTTAAGAACCATTTATGTCATTTTCTCTAACATTCTATAATGTTATTTTTTCTTGTCACAGTACTGTCAGTAAATGCATGTCAGTAAATGCATAGTGGGGATTATTCTACAATATCATGTTTTTCTCCAATTATGAGGGTATACTGCTGTAATATTTTGTTTATTTTTATTTGTCACTGTATGACTTGCCATACTATTAAGAAAATAATTATTAATATAAGTATTTTATCACACCACCTCTATTAATTGATGTTATATATTAAATCTTTGAAAACAATTTTGGAGAATAAAATTTAATGTCAAGGATAAAATATGAAAAAAAAATAATTGTCTTTTCTTATATGTCAAAAGTGACAAGTAAAAATAAAAATATATTTTAAGAATAAATGACAAATAAAAATGAACAAAAAAGAGTAATTATGAAGCGTATACTCGTACGAGATGAAGAGTCACATTAATGCTCCCAAATAAAATATCAACGGAGAAAAGTTGTCTTTTTTCCGAGAAAATGGTCAAATGTCCCCTAAACTATGACCAATTGTTTATATATATATATATTATTTATTTTTATAAGCAAAATGATCCCCTTTTAATGGGGGATCACTTCCCCTCTCACTTCTATGGAGAAGAAGGATTGACAGTTTCAACAATCCTAATCTTTTATGGATGATAACGAGCCGATGATGACGAGAAAGTAATCGCCCGAGAAGATGAAAATTTTCATATTAGTAATTGCAAATGAAAATTTTCAGATTTGAATTCAAACCCAGCAACTTACAAAAAAATAATTGATTTTGACAGTTTCGTACGTACGTCAATGGAGTTTCCTGATTTTTGCCTCAAATATTCACTCCAAAATTCAAATTAATTAACAAGTAATTTGTAGATTCAATATACCAAACTTAATCACATTCACAAATTTAACAGATTTTCACAAATCGATGAACACAATAAAGAACAATGGTTTTTTTCTTCTTCAATTTTTCAGAAATTAATAAAGCGAAGAAATAATTGAAAGATTTGAGGCAAGTGTTATAATAATCTATAATCTGAAGGATCAATTTTTGTGTATACATCATTTACAAAATTTAAACGAAAAAGAAAAGATAAAAATAGGATCCCTGTGAAATATAAGTTTATAGTTGAAATCTCGATAATAGGTTGGAAAGGGGGGAGAGGGGGGCATTTGGCCATTTTTTTTTATTTTCAAAGATAGCCTTATACACTATGCTAAGATCAGAATTTATCTCTACTGGAGTCTTTATACTAAATCAATGTAATGGTGTATTGATGCACATACTTTTTGGTAGTATGATTTCACATATTTGAACAATATTAATTTATTCGCAAGAGAAAATATTTTTCAAATTGAATGAAACTTATTTATACACTAGCATCTAAATCATTTATTATGGATAGATCTTTGAGGTTGGTTAAAGAATGAACATAGCAGTTCATTGAAAGTGAAGTTACTATCAACATGTGGGTCCCTTTCAGAAGGAAAAATGATTAAGAAATCTTTCCTCTTAAAAAAAAAATAGAGGTAGTGATAAGTTAAATTAATTTATTATGATTCTGTGGTAAATGAACATTCAGACAAGAGGTAACTTTGAGTATTATTGGATTTTCACAGAAGTTTACTCATGATATGAATATATATTTTTGTCACGATCCGATATCTTAGGTCATGATGACACCTACTATATTCCACCAGTAGATAAGTCAAACCTTATAGCCCGAAACCAAGAGTAACGGATTATCACACCGAAGGAAACATAAGGAAAGCAGAGAACTGTTGACATCCTTTGAGAGGGCGCAATGTTGCAGTGACTCGCAAAAAAAAAATAGTAATTCTATTTTTAAAAGAATTAAAGAATTTTAAAAGAAGGGTAAAAGGGAGTTGCCACCTAATTTTAGAAAAACTAGGAAACCGTTTAACAAATTAACTTTAAAAAAGTGTCTATGAAATCAATTGATTCTAGGTAAGGGGTTCAAGTTATTACGAAGGGAAAGAGTTAGGCATCCTTCGAAATCCACAAATGTGGGTCCCGACTGAATTCATTTTTTCAAATTGAGGAGGAGAATAAAATAATGTACAAGTATAATACACATGCAATATACACAAGTAATATGATAAAACAATAGTATAGGAATCAGCCTAAATTTGCCTATCGTCAATAATATACAATAATGAATAAGAGTATAATTCGAACCTAATTCGAATAGCTTCAATGGGAAGCACCTCCGGGTACCTGTAAAGACACTTAGTAAAAGTGTTAGTAATAAATTAACATGAATAAAAATAAATGAATCAAAAAATAATTTAAAAATAAAAACTCATCTTATTAACATGGAAAGGCCTCCTAAACCGACGGAGAGATTTTCTCATTGGCCAATTTTAACAAACAAAATATATAAACTTAAACTAAATTTCCGTCTTTTAAAATGAGAAGGCCTCCAAAACCGACGGAGAGATTTTCTCATTGGCCAATTAACTAACAATGTATAACTTAAAGCTCATATGAAACTAACGTAAAATAAAATGAAATAAATGCAACAATGTCGAAACAGTAACCATTTAAAATAACAAAAACACCAACACAATAACTAAATAATAATGATAACAACACATCAATACAACTAGTTGAACTACTATATGAAGAACAACTCTAATATGAACAAAATTAAAGTGGCAATAAATGAATGAAGGAAACGAGTAATAAATATGACAGATAAAAAAGAGTTTAAATAGTAAAATACCATTAGATGATAGTTAGCAGATGACAATAAAATATAATAACATACCATGTGATAAGCATATATAAATTAATATAATAAACATGAAAAAACTTCAGTAATTAGCAAACAAACAAACAAATAAAAATAATAAGATAATAATAAAAAGGAAATATTGCAGAACAAAATTAAACAGAGGCAAATGGATTCTTTGGCCAGTGACAAATTAAACACGAAAGTCATCAACTCATCAATATTAAATAAACCAAAGAATAATCTAGGAAAATAAGTAAATAAAAATTCAACAAAAGAAAAGGCAAAGAGCAAACTAAATAATAGAGAACAGTGATCCGCCGAAAAATTAAGAGAACGATAGAAAAATAACAAAAATAAGACCTAAGTCGGTCCAATAAACAACAATAACGAAAATGTTTGTCAACGATAACACCGAATAACTGAAAATATACACAAACAAATGAAACAAATGCAAAAGGCAAAAGGGCTACCGGAGTTTTGGAGTCACGCTATCGTTTCATTGGAGCTATTTGGCTTGCCATTCACCGGCGATGGAGCCATGTCGGAGATGGGGAAGACGACGAAAAAGGGTTTGGTTGATCAAGCTTCGAAGAAGTACCTGCAAGACGAAGAAACATCGTGAAATAGAAGAGGGGAAGGGGCTGGTTCGTTCTCGTTGTTTGGAGGTGGAGCCTTGGGGTTTTGGGTGACTGTTCGGGTTGATTTGGAGGTTGTTTCGTGGAGTTTTCCGGTGGTTTAGAGGTGTGACTGGCTGGAGAAGAGAAGGAAAAATGGGGGTCGTTTCGGTGGTGGTCTGGCCGGTTTGGGTCGGAGTCTGTGAGCTGTTGTTGGGTTTTGTTCGCCGGTGCATATTTGGTTCACCGGAGATGGCTTCTCCGGCGTTGAATAGTGACAGGGAAAACACTGGACAATGTAGTTTCCAGTGGGGTTTGGGGTCGTTTCTGGAGGGAAAAAAATAAAATGGAAAATGGGTCTTTGGTGGTGGTGGCTCGTCAGAAAATGCTCTGACGAGGGTGGTGGCCGGAAAAGGCAACGAGCAGTAAAGAAACCCTAATAATCTAAAAATTATTAACATTATCTCAAATATTTTATTCACCACCCCTTTAACCTAATGGGCAAACTATTATTTATATAAGGAGTTGAAAACTACAATATCACTATTTTAAAATGGTGGGCAAATATCACCGATCAATAAAATATCTGTGTATGAAATATTATTTATAGCAGAATGAATTTTTGGATTGTGCAAAATATCAAAATGAATATTAACAAATGTAACAGATAAAATAAATATTAAAATATGTCACGAATGTAACCAATGACATGTAAAAAATACAATTTAACAGAAATAATGATTTTATAAAAAATGAACAAATATTTGAACGTATTCAACCGGTTGTGACAAAATAATATAAATAGAATTAACCGATAAAAATCATAATATTTTGAGAATAAGGATAATTATCAACAAATTGCATTAAAATGGCAAAACATGTATTTTGAACTATTTTAAAAAAAATATTTAAAAAGTATAAACTTTAAAAATATCAGACCAAAATTTTGTGTCAACAACTTGCCCCTTTGTTTGATTAGGATCGATGAAAGAGATCCTGGTCAAACAAAGTTGACGAACCAAAATTTGGTTTGATAAACTTTGAACAAAACAATATGAGACGTTAGTAGAGATTTGGAACAATACTCTACATCCGCCAATGGGCTGAAAATAATAAACAAAAGGCAAAGATTGATCGTAAAATGAAAAACATTCAAATACCTTCTATGTTTGAAAATTGCACAATGAAGGTAGTGTACCTCTTTGAAAGGAGAATGATGTGAATACCATGTCACTTTGAATTAGGTGACAACCCAACGCGTCTCTTTGAAAGGCGGACGACCCAATTTGAACATAACATGTCACTTTGAACGAGGTGACAATCCAACGTGTCTCTTTGAAAGGCGGACGACCTAATTTGAATATAACATGTCACTTTGAACGAGGTGACAGCCCAACGTGTCTCTTTGAAAGGTGGACGACCCAACTTGAACTTAACATGTCACTCTGAATGATGTGACAACCCAACGTGTCTCTTTGAAAGTTGGACGACCCAACTTGGACTTAACATGTCGCTTTGAATGAGGTGACAACCCAATGTGTCTCTTTGAAAGGTGAACGACCCAACTTGAACTTAATGTGCCATTTGAAGGGAGATGACAATCCAATCTTGAACATAACGTGCCATTTGAAGGGAGATGACAACCCAATCTTGAACTTAAAGTGTCACTTGAAGAGATATGACAACCAACGTGTCTCTTAGAAAGACGGACGACCCAACTTTAATATAACACGTCACTTTGAACGAGGTGACAACCCAACATGTCTCTTTGAAAGGCGGACGACCCAACTTGAATATAACATGTCACTTTGAACGATGTGACAATTCAACGTGTCTCTTTGAAAAGCGGATGACCCAACTTGAACTTAGCATGTCACTCTGAACGAGGTGACAATCCAACGTGTCTCTTTGAAAGGCGAACGACCCAACTTGAACTTAACATGTCACTTTGAACGAGGCGACAACCCAACGTGTCTCTATGAAAGGCAGACGACCCAACTTGACTTAATGTGTCATTTGAAGGGAGATGACAACCCAATCTTGAACTTAATATGAATGGTGTATCACAAAATCTGCAATAATAATGTTAGTAACAAATATAACATAAATGGAACATAAATTATGCAAACATGACTTCATTTGAACAAGGTAATAACCAATGCAACAATTCAAACTTAATAACATCATGAATAAAAAATAAAATAAAATAAATATCAAAATAAAAAGTGTCATATTGAACGGCATGACAAACCAATTTTAAAAAAGCATCATTTTATTTGAGATAACAAATTGATTTTTAAAAGATGTCACTTTGAAAGGTATGACGACCTAAATTTAAAAAGATGTCATTTTGAAGGGTATGACTACCCAAAATTTAAGAAAATATCATTTGAAGGGTATGACGGTACAAATTTAAAAAGATGTCATTTTGAAGGATATGATGACCCAAAAAGTATAATTTGAACTATGAAACGGTCCACAAAGTTACTTTGGACAAGTATCAACAATGAAACGGTCCACAAAGTTGGTTTGGACAAATATCAACAATGAAACGGTCCACAAAGTTGGTATGGACAAATATCAACAATGAAATGGTCCACAAAGTTGGTATGGACAAATATCAACAATGAAATGGTCTACAAAGTTGGTATGGACAAATATTGAAAAGTGGGTTTCAACCCGTTTTTATTTTATGAACAATGAAACATATTTTAACTTGGTTAGCGCCAACAATAGTATTGTACATAAATTTCTCACTTTTCTTTCTCTTTCAACTGAGATTGAATTCGAGGTAATTCGTATGGATTCAAGTGGTACCTCAATGTACTCAAGTAATGACAAGATTTGTCCATCTTGCTACAAACAAAGGCTTTGAACTAGATCTAAAATCATGTTTCAAGTGCCCTACTACAAAGAAAGTCTCAATTTGCACACATATAAAGTATTTTAATTTGGAAACATCTGGAAAAGCACACTCACACTCAGAAAAAATGTTCAACACATGCAATTGTGATACCATAGGTTTGGCCTTCATGTAAATCTCCACTAATGTGAGAACATTTGAACTGAAATCATGTAGGGCTTGTTGATAGCTTGTAATGTAGGCTTAGGGATGGGTAGAATAGTCATTTGGGATAAAAGTGACTTATTCCCTTCTTGAGCATTGTACTAAATTGATGCTTTCAATATTTGTTACGCTTTTAGCATTTGATCCTCTTTGTTGTCCCTTCCTTTTGTACTTTTTGACTTCTTTTGAAGATTTGTTTGTCTGAGTTTTTCTCCTTCTCATCATCTTTTGAACTTTCTCCTTTTGATTTGGAGCATTTTTCATCTTTTGTTGAAATTTTGCTTGCTTGAACTTGTGGGAAGTTTTCAATTCATTCTTCTTTCTTTTGAAGTCATTTTTGTATTCTTGACTTTCAAGAACTTTGATAGCTTTTGTCTTTGACAAATTTTGAACTTTGGATCTTCTTTATAACTTGCACGTCTTCAGTACGCTTAAGAAAGTCAGGCTAAAAGAGGTATTGTGCGTATAAGCACTCAAAAAGGGTATAGGCTAAAAATGTGGTTGTCCAAAGAAAAGGCTTAAGGCTCAAAGTGGGACACACTAAGGATTGATGCCATTTGGTAGGCTTTGAAAGGCACAAACGAGTCAAAGAGGCCTACAATCATATCTCAAATCAAACATTACCCAACATTTCGCCTCAACAACATTTAGGCCAAGTTCTAGATCAACAAAGCAACACAATTGAATTTAATTCAAAAGCTCACCACACAATGTACATGAAACAATGAATCAGATTTTGTTTTAATCTTGAATGTGTGCAAGAGAATATTCTCGTGTAACAAAAATATTAATGAGAGGTACCAAAAGAAATCATGGCTTAACAAAAGTCAATCCTCTTCATTGTACAAATTAATTTTCACAGACACACGTGAATTGTGTTGTCACCAACCAAGTCAAAAATAATTTAAAAAATATAAATATTAAAAGAATAAAAAAAACTGAGTAAAGAATACCGAACCCTAGAAAGGCTGCCTACGTATCTCATTGATGAGAATCAGATTTGCGTAGTTCGTTCAGATATGGCATAAAACATTTTTTGAATAACAAATGAATATTTTGAAAGAAAAATAAACGGAATAAAGGACCAATGAACCACATTGAAGGGTGGGCAACCCAAATTTAACAAAAAATAATTTTTTAAAATTTTTTAAGAAAACTTAACAAGAAAGAAGAAATCAGTGAGTCGCATTGAAGGGCGGACCACCCAAATTTAACAAAAAATAATATTATTATTATTAATTAAAGAAAGAGTAACAAAAATATAAAATTAATGAGTCACATTGAAAGGCGGACAACCCAACTAAAAAAATGTCAAACAATTTTATTTTAATTTTTGGAAGGGAGTAATTGAAATGAAAAATGAATGAGTCACGTTGAAGGGCAGACAACCCAAACTTTAAAAATGTCAAATAAAACAATATTCTTAATGAAATGTAAGATAAATAAAATCAAAGATATACAATGAATATAACATCACGTACAAAAAATTAATGCAAAGGTACAAACCAACTTGGAGCGATGCTCCCATAAATCTGGAGTTTTAGTACAACCTTGGTGAAATTTTGTAGGGCATTACTTAAAAAAATTTCCCCTATTTCAACTTCGACAACCTCCGGTATTTAATCTTGTAACAACTATCTCCTTTGTAAAATTTTTGGAGACCTTCTCAAAAAGATTTGCCCCAGTTTCCTCTTTAAAATAATGGAAAGCTTACGGGGAACATGACCAAGCCCTTATGGCGCCTACATACATCGTTGAAGCAGGAATCAGGTCAAACGTAGTTTCAACAGATTGTAACTTGAATTGGTAATGGACTGAGATTATGAATGTTCTAAAACTAACTGACCAAAAGTGGCTTTTGTAAGATCGGAAATCCAAGTAGACAACTTAGGCTAGAACTTACGACAACAATTGGATGCATGACGAACCAATAAATTACCGTTCATTCCGGAAAAGGGTTAAGTATAAAAAAGTCCGGCTATGGTTTCACAAAACCATTCTTTAAAATACTGTATTTATGTCTTGGTGACGGAAATGTCATGAATGCAAAAACAATGTACTACAAATAATGTGTACAATATGCAAATAATCAACAAAATATACAAGATATAATTAATAAAACAATAAAAGAATAGTCTCCTCAATTTGAAAAAGTGAACCCATAATGGTTAGAGCCTCTATGTTCCCAGCGGAGTCGTCATTCTGTTGACATCCTTTGAGAGGGTGCAACGTCATGGTGACTCGCAAAAAAAAATAGTAATTCTATTTTAAAAAGAATTAAAGAATTTTAAAAGAAGGGTAAAAGGGTAAAAGGGAGTCGCCACCTAATTTTAGGAAAACTAGAAAACCGTTTAACAAATTAACTTAAAAAAAGTGTCTACGAAACCAATTTATTCTAGGTAAAGGGTTCAAGTTATTCCGAAGGCAAGGAGTTAGGCATCATTCGAAATCCACAAGTGTGAGTCTCGACTGAATTCATTTTTTCAAATTAAGAAGGAGAATAAAATAATGTACAAGTATAATAAACATACAATATACACAAGTAATATGATAAAACAATAATATAGGAATCGGCCTAAATTTGCATATCGTCAATAATATACAATAATGAATAAGAGTATAATTCGAACCTAATTCGAATAGCTTCAATGGGAAGGACCTCTGGGTACCTGTAAAGACACTTAATAAAAATATTAGTAATAAATTAACATGGATAAAAATAAATGAATCAAAAAATAACTTAAAAATAAAAACTCGTCTTATTAACATGGAAAGGCCTCCAAAACTGACGGAGAGATTTTCTCATTGGCAGTTTTAACAAACAAAATATATAAACTTAAACTAAATTTTCGTCTTTTAAAATGAGAAGGCCTCCAAAACCGACGGAGAGATTTTCTCATTGGCCAATTAACTAACAATGTATAACTTAAAGCTCATATGAAACTAACATAAAATAAAATGAAATAAATGCAACAATCTCGAAACAGTAACCATTTAAAATAATAAAAACACCAACACAATAACTAAATAATAATGATAACAACACATCAATACAACTAGTTGAACTACTATATGAAGAACAACTCTAATATGAACAAAACTAAAGTGGCAATAAATGAATGAAGAAAACGAGTAATAAATAGGGATAAGGCACTACAAGGTATATGATTTATTGTGACGACTTTTTGTGGCGACATTTATAGTTGTCACAAAAGTATGGGGTTTTGTGGCGACTTGAGATTGTTGCCACAAAAGACAATAGTTTTAGGAGCGGCCCATATGATTGCCACTGAATATAACACCTATAGTGGCAACTTAGTAACAATCGCTACTAATTCGTACCAAAAGTTTAAAATTAAGTTTGGCTGAAAAAGTATTAGTGGCGATTTCTATTATGTCGCATCTAAAGAATACTTGTAGCGACTCTATCGCCACTAAAAGTGGATTTGTTTGTGGCAGCTTTTCTGTCGCCACTAAAAGTTGATTTGTTGTGGTATTTTTCCGTTGTGGCCCTTAAATATTATATTGTGAGTTTTTTTAAATGATTTTGTATGTAAATTTAAGTTGTTGTAAATAAAATTCTTATTTTAGTTTGATTGATTTCGTAGATTGCAAGATATTTTAGTATGTTTAACTCTAATTAGTTTGTAAGTTAATTTTTATTTATTTATGGTTATAAAGATATTATTTTTGAAAATAAATATTCAGATTAATTACATAAATCTAAGCATGTTTTAAATAAGTGTTTATAAGGACTTGGAGTAATTTCATATGTCTTTTAACATTTATCCCACATACTAAACAAATAAGTAATTTAGTGACATGTTTTATCATCTTTTTGAAATATAAAAATAATTGTTAATGATGTTAATAAAGATACTTTTATTATTATTATTATTATTATTATTTATCCATTTTCCCATGTACCTACCTACATTAAGTAATAGTAATAAGTAATTTTTTTTTTTTATTAATTTACCTTTTAATTCTTTTAATACACGTTATTTATGTATCTTATCCATCAATAGCACGATTACTAATGAACTTTTTTGAAAGTTTACAATATTTATACTTTCAAAAAAAATTAAAAGGAAAAATGAAATAATTTTTATTAATTCTATCTATTGACATCTAATTTTGACCTTCTTGTAAGTTGTTATTTTACTTCAAATATTTTTGATCATTTTACATGATCACAAACTGTTTAATATTTTAATATTATAATTAACTACACATGTGATTATTATTCTCATAATTTTATAAGTGAATTTAACTTTATTTTATAATAGCTCAAAATAGTTTTGGTCATGTCATAAATATTATTTTAATTATTTTAAGCCCAAATTTTACCAAACTCCTAAGATCAGAGAACCCGTTTCACTGAAAAATCTCACCCATTCATTTTGTTTTAGTTAAGTCCCCCCCAAACCCCTTTTCTCCTAAAATTAAAACCGATTTCCCTATTCCTAGCCGCCACCAAGATACATACTCCATCTCCTTCACGGAAAATCCTTAGTTTACTCTCTTTTCTTCATCACTGCTCCACTAATCTCGCCGGATATTTATTGATTTCTTCTCTTTTTCGTATCTCTCACTCAGTCCGTTTATGTATGGCGATGAATGAGAATATATCAAAGAGAAGTTTCAGAAATCGAACCTCACCAAATATGCATAATTCGAAATCAAACGAGCATGAATCGGATAATATCATCCCTTATTACTCTTTTTTCTTTCTAATTGATATATTTTCTCAAAACTATTTGGTGTAAGTTTCGCTTTCGATAGTCTTCATATTATGTTATTTACCACCACGTGTTTCTCTACACCCATGACCTTCTTCAACATAGCGGAAGAAGAAACTTTGTAATTCAGTGCAGCTTATTGGTAATTTTGCAGTGTCCGTCCAAATTAAGCATCTCAACTTCGGAAAGGTTGTAGCTTGGACTCGCCTTGCACTTCGGAAGTCTCAAAACGACACTATTTGGTAATTTTAACGACACCTAATTGATTTTTTTTTGTCTCCTTGTAGCTTTTATGTTTATCCTTTTGAAAATTGTCACATCTTGTGGAATGTAAGGATTAAAGAAGACATTTTGTTTAAACTGCAATTTTGAAGTTGCAATTACCAGAATGTAACTCTAATTCGAACACTTGTAGCATTAAAGGGTCATTTGGTTGCTGGTTAGAGTTATGTATGTATTAGTAATGCAACAATTTAGTTTTGAATGAATTAGTTATTCATTTTCTACTTCATAAATAACACATACATTCTATTGTAAGTAAGCATTAGTTATGCGAGATTGTAATCCAGTAGCAAAACATCAAAGTTGGTGTGTGAAATTTCATACAGGGCAACTAAAATGCTACCAAACATGATACTAGATATGCTGGTTTTACTACATGAATAGTTTACATTTCTAACTAGCAACAAAACTATCCCTAATTTACATTCACCAATACAAATAGTAATAATGTTAGTTGGTCAGTTTAGAAGCAAAGTTTTGTGTTAGTATGAAAGCTTCAAGCCTTAATCCCATATTGTAATTTTGAAGTGATTCAACTATAATTCATCTAATAGGGACTCTCTCATGGTTGCTTTAGTTTGTAATGTTAACTGTGATAATTGTATATCATGGCATTGTTCCGATCTGTTGTTACACTTAAGGGGTCAAAGAGATTATCTTGAAGCCGTCATAGCTAGAAAAATTAATGTACTGAAACTTTACGATGTGGAAATCAAAGGAAAGATGCAGTAAATCTAGTACCTTGACATTACAAGTAGTGATGGACATAAAACTGAAAAAGACTATTGGCAATACACATACATCTAGTATCTTAACATGACAAGTAGTGAAAGTAGAGGCAAAATTTATGATGTTCCTAATTTTAAAACATGTTAAAATGGAAACCCCTAATTTTATACTTAATCTTTGATTATTGATTTTTCAAACAAAAAAAGTACCCTTTTGAGTTTCTAAATTTTTCTTGATTTTCTGAAAATCTTAATTGTTAACTTGCCTAAAATAGGATA
The DNA here is from genome assembly GCA_036250505.1 of Solanum acaule. Classification (NCBI taxonomy): domain Eukaryota; kingdom Viridiplantae; phylum Streptophyta; class Magnoliopsida; order Solanales; family Solanaceae; genus Solanum; species Solanum acaule. The sequence goes on along the minus strand of JAJOOR010005429.1, from coordinate 6,762 downwards.
TGATGTGGTGTGTCGAAGTCTTCTTTTTCACTATAAAAATGTTGTCTCTTATCATATAAAAGGACAGAATTTGAAGGTCGATATTTTTTCATTCTCATTACTTAAAGAAATAGTGCTTTACTATTTTGATTCCTTGTTTTGCCGGCTGCAAGCCAATATTTCTTATTGTGAAACTGCATATATTCTATTGGTTAGTGCTCTGTTGAAGTAATTTTGAATTCATACGTGGTATATCTTTGTAGCTTAAGTTACTGTCTCAGTCTATATATGTTGGGATAGCTCGATTGCCTTAAGCAGTTTGCGAAAAAACATTCAGATATGTTTTTAGACCTTATGTCTGCCTAGTTCTTTTGTTTGATGAATGCAATATGAGTGAATTGGTCTCTGTAAGGTCTTCACACACTAATATTAACTCTTTGTTGAGCTCTAGTGTTATGATTCTATCAACTCTGTTTGTACCTTGATATATGTGCTATTAATACTTATGAGAAATCTATCTAGTCTGCTTGTGTTGAAGAAATATCTTAATTGCTTCTCATTATCAACAAACTGATAGATTTCCATTTTGATTTTCCTTCTTATGAACATATAACAATCAGATAATGAAGTGCACAAATTTTATTTTGAAATTGTTCCCACAACGAACTTCAATTCTAAAAGCTTGGACTTACTTGGTGCAAGATGAGGTTAATGATCTTGAGCATCATTCTTTGATGTAAAATTTTGGCTCATCTATTTCAAAACATGTTAAAGCTTGCCGCCCTTTATAGTGATATGTCCATTCCAACTAGTTAAAGCTTCTAAATGCTTTACTCTTTTTCTATTAGCATAAGTTTATAAGACTGATTCTTGTTTGTTTTCTTCATAGCAGGGATAATGTCATTAAACAGTAACAAACGATGAGGTCGATCAAGGAGAAGTTTGAAGACATAATATGTTTTGGTTATTATATTGGCAAATTATTGTGTAATAGGAGTAAATATTTAATTGACTTGTTAATGGTTGAACTATTTATCATATTTGAGTTGAGAAGTATTCTTTGTCCTTTCCAGAGCAGTGTTGAGTGTTTTTAATATTAATTAAAAGCATTTTTTTTTTGTTTAAAATATAGGTTTCAGTGGCGACTTTTAGTTGCCAGTAAAACTTAGTAGATATTGCAGCGAAATGTGTTGCTACTGAAGGAATAATAATTTGTAGCAACACCGGTCGCCACTAAAACCCAGTAGATATTGCAGCGACAAGTGTTGCTGCTAAAATTTTAATTTATTTTAGTGACGAGTGACGTCGCCACTAAAAATTATTCTAAAGTGGCGACCTGAAACCTTTTCATGACCATATCCAATTAATTTTGTGGCAACTTCAGTCGCCTCAAATAAGTAGTTTTAGTAGCGACTCTTTCTAGTCGTCACAAATAACATTTAGTTATGGACGTAATTGCTACGCCGCTAAGGTCGCCATAGAAAACTTTTAGCCGCGACTTTTTGAGTTTCTGTAGCGACATTCATCGCCACTAAAAGTCCAGTTTCTTGTAGTGAGGGTCTGAAAAATACCCCAACTTTGGTCGGATTTGCTGTTGCGATACTAAACTTTCATGAGGACCTATTACCTTCCTAGACTATTTAATATCGTATTTTAAACATATATATTTCTCACGTGGACATAAAAAATAATGCAAAATTATAAATAGTAATGTGTCCACGTGGGCACATATATACCTTTAAAATACACTATTAAATAGTTCAGGGGGTTGTTTTTGGTCTAAGTTTTGAGGGTTTTGATTGTTGTTTAGTGGTGCTTATCGTGACCAACGACACTAACCTACGATACGAGTGTCTACGATCGTCGATAATATAGTAATCCAACCAAGGGTTGGGGTCGTGTCCCAATGGAGTGGTTTTGAGAATTAATAGAAAAATAATATTTAATTCTAATTAGTCGTAGCTAAAGAAATTGACGATTAAAAACATAGTAAATTGACGTGGGTGACACGAAAGTGTCATATATCAATTGGGGGTTTTGTCAAAAGTAGTAGAAACAACTAATATAACAAGAAAATCAAGTATGGGGAAGAGTTCTTGGGGTGTGACCGCAATACAAGTTGAGTTAGGTAGTTGGGTACATGCTTTTGATAGGAAATTTGTAAGATAATAGTGACTAGGCTAAGCTTTAAAAGGAAATAAGTTCCCTCTCGGGCAACTTACCCCGTTTCAAATGCGTTTCTCTCGGACACTCATTTGCCGCATGAAGACCAGCCTACGCCTTACCCCACTTACTCTCTCAAGCTGAGTGTTAGGATATGGGACTAGGGCTCACCCTCTCGGGCTGAACCTTATGTCGACCCACTCCTTAGGCCATCAGTCTAGTGGTCTTGGTTTCGCGACCTCCCTCTTGGGCAACCCGAAAACACATGGGTGGCTTTGTATTTGCAACTACAAATCCTTTAGATTAATCCACAACCACTAGGTGAAATCACCATTAAACTACATCTAGCCTATCAACAAGCAAGACCCAACAATAATATCAACACATATTTGTTAAATCATACCCCAAGAATGGGGGTTTTTAGCCACACATCAAGAAATAACATAATACACCTAAAATGATAGTAAAATCAAGTGGGCTTAAGAAATTAAACCTTGATTTAAGCAAAGGAAGAAGAATGGAGAAGACCCACTTCCAACTTGGGGAAGATGAAATCCTTCTTTCTTCAAGTCTCCCAAAAAAAACCCTCTCCAAACTTGAGAGAAAATATCCAAAAAGTACTATTCTATTTTGGAAATTAAAATAAATGTTCGACTCTCCAAAATTAATAAATAAGTTTAGTATTTATAGACTTCAGAAAATAGTGCTGGTGGATCATTCGGCGAGGTTAGTCGGAATCGCCGATTAACTCGGCGATTTGCCATTTGGTGTAGTTCGTCGCCGTCTTGCACTAGCCTTCAGCATCGTTGTGATCGGTGTCATTGGGCAACATAGTACTGCTTCACGGATCTATTCAGGGGAACGCCAACTGCTTCTTGCATTGCCTTTTTTATCCTGCTCTTTCAGGACGTCGCGTACTGGAATGAAAGGTGGAGTGCGTCCCTTCTGCGAAACGCCAAGTGTGCTTGGTGATGCTCAGGCTTCAACTTCTTCGTTTTTTTCAGCCTTTTTGTTCCTTTTTGCGCCTAAGTGTTTATGCTTCCACTAAAACTTCAAATACCTTAAACTTAAGAGTTTTCATCAGATATTGAGACAAAATAAGCATTTGAGGACACTATTTCTATCAAAATAAAGCCCTAAATGAGTGCAATTTGTAGACTCATCAACACCCCCAACTTAAAGTTTTGCTTGTCCTCAAGTAAAACTCAAGTTCAGCAGTTCAAATAGGATGTCTCAAATAGTGCTACACAAGACTAAATCATGAACATACATAACAAGACTCAAATTACTCATGCAAAGATCAATTATGTACTCAAAGATTCAAGTTGTGACACACCATTACCAAAGATTCGTATGCTCGCAATATTTGCTACTTATGCAAGTTCAAGCTCAACCAAAAGTATCTAAATGCCCTTATATAAATAATGGTTTCATATTCACACACAGAGGTTAATCAATTCAAGATCAGGAATCTGATGCAATGCTCACACTCAAAAAGAGGAACACAATGAATGTTTTCACCCATAGACTTGCCCCTATTTTCCAATCGATCTTCGATTTGGCTCACTCAAGATCAAAAAAGTCTTTCTAAGGCTTGTAATGGGGCTGAGTGCAAAGGTATGGTCATTTAGGCTCAGTGACTTTTTCCTCATGAGATGTAGTATTCTCAAGGCATCCCCTTCTTTTCCTTTATCAATTCTTTTTCTAGTGCTTCTAAGTCATCTTTTTATTCACCTCCATGGATTGCTTGGAAACCCAATTTCTTTTGTAGTTTTATTCCACAACTTTTCTTTTTCATTCTTTTCTTTTTTTTTTCTTTTTTTTTATATGGAGGGTTTCCATATTTCTGCAACACCATGAGATAAGGGAGACTTTTCTTGCACTTCTTGACTTCTCCTTTTCCTTTTTCACCACACCCCCAACTTAGGCTTTTGGCCTAAGTTGGCTATTCACTAAACCACAAATCAAGAGGATTATAGGTAGTGGATCAAGTAAGGTCTAGGGTTTATCAAGGTTCTTTCAAAGAAAGGTAAGGCTCAAAGGGTGTTCAAGAGAGTTTCACACGCTCACAGGTAGGCCACAAAAGAGGTATATGTCAAATTGGCTCACACTCTTCAAAAGTTGCCTAAGATCATCTTAGGAGTACACCTTACTAAATCAATCAGACTAACGGGGCAAATTCTATGTTTATTTATGCAAGGTTCAAAGTAAGCTCATCACACAAGGCATCGACACTTAAGTCAAACAAGACTACACACTTTCACTAGTGTGCAACGGTTATTACAAGAGAATCAATTTGAGAAATGGCTAATCATAACAAGATGCAAATAGTTCACATATTGTCTATGCAACTTCATTTGTTCCCGTCGTAGCCGCACATTCATGCTTGTTCAATTGAGAGCACTATTTAAATCATCGGTATTGATCGCAACTGAGACTTGAATTTGTATAAGAACAGCCACTTTCAACACAAGAGGTGGCGAAAATTTTAGAAAAATGAAAATTTTTCGAAAGGGTCAAACTTATTTTTCAATTAAACCCAAAAGAAAGACATAAGCTCAAACAATCGCAAAGCAGTTTTAAAAACACAATTAAAAACAGACAACCCAAATATATACAAAAAACAACATTCAAAACAAGCAAACAAGGTGAGCCTCACCCCACCACAAAAGAATTGTGCTTGTCCTCAAATGCGAGTAATAGTATCTAAAAATAAAATCAAAGCAAGACAAGGAGAGAGGTAAAGAGAAATCCTGTCTATGCGGCCTCTCCTCCGGTCGGGGCATCAGAAATCTGAGCTGCAGTCTGTAATTTGGCATCAATACCCGGAGTAGTCACATCAAGAGCATCAGTGTCAGGTCCATTAGGGGCTGCTGTGGACGTCTCAACATGCGATGCCTGGAATCCTAATACTATAATTGCAAATGAATGCAAAATTTTCAAAAATAAATTCGGGGTTTTAGAGACTAACCTTTGATGCCGATCAAATAGCTTTATGTAATGCTAGGCAGCAAAGAAATCCAACCCCTAGCACTAATCATCGACTAAAATACTAATTTAACGCAAAAATGTAGAAAATAATACCTTTGGTGTGATTTTGGAGAGTTTGAAACGAGGGAAATTGAGAGATTCCAAAATTTGACCTTTTGCGTTTATATAACCGTTCAGTTCTTGTCCATTCGACAACGTTAGTTGCACTCGCTGAACCACTCATCGAAGCGCCGAGCGATCTTTTATCCTGCCCTTTCTTCAACATCTTCAATTTTCTGGGGGTGAAATCGGCGGTCTGCATCGAGATTGCCGAACAGGTTGGCGATGCGCCGAATTGCTTTTCGAGTTCATCAAGTTTTACAGGGACTGCAATGCTCTTGCATTGAGCCAAACAGCGAAATTCAGCCAGGCTCACCTATCTGTTTGGCGCCACGTTGAATGGATTTTCTGCTCGCCAACTTGGAATTTTCCACACTTTCCTCATTTTTAACCTGCAATATTAGCATACCTTTATTTATAAAAGTAAAATCCGACATTTACGACCTTGGGTTGCCTCCCAAGACGCGCCTTATTTAACGTCATGGCTCGACGTAGGTCCTGCCTCGATGTAGGTTTTGCCTCATCTCTGTTATTGGAGCAAGACCTAGTGTCACTAGGTAACCTCAATATATCGTTTGGATGGAGCTGAGGCATTGCAAACATGGGGAGTGATCTGATGTGCTGGATTAATCTAGAATGAGATCCAATCAATTGATTCAACGCTTCAACATTCTCTCTCATTTAATTCAACACTCGATCTTGATCGGTGATCTTTTGGAGAATGATTTGAAGTTTGTCCTCAACACGAGTTTCCTCATCTTCTCTAGACTTTTTCCGCGCATGAGGAGGTATGTACCTCCCTTGTCGTTTGCACTGGTTTTCCACCTCAGATATTTTGGTGGTCAAGTTATTTAGTTGAGATACCAGTACAACTATCTTGAAGTCACCCTCGACTTCTTGATCTGCCTCAACTGGCTTGCCACCCACTCCCTCTGTCATGCTCAGAGGACCTGCATACACAAACAATAAACAAAGAAAAACAAAACTAGAAGTAAAATTAGTAAAAACTACACTAAAAAGAATAAAAAATCTAGAAAACTACATCTTCACGTGACACGACTCCCCGGCAATGGCGCCATTTTGATGCTTATCGTGACCAACGACACTAACCTATGGTACGAGTATCTACGATCGTCGATAATATAGTAATCCAACCAAGGGTTGGGGTCGTGTCCCAAGGGACTGATTTTGAGAATTAATAGAAAAATAATAGTTAATTCTAATTAGTCATAGCTAAAGATATTAACGATTAAAAACATAGTAAATTGACGGGGGTGACACGAAAGTGTCAAATATCAATTGGGGTTTTTGTCAAAAGTAGTAGAAACAACTAAAATAACAAGAAAATCAAGTATGGGAAAGAGTTCTTGGGGTGTGACCACAATACAAGTTGAGATAGGTAGTTGGGTACATGTTTTTGATAGGAAATTTGTAAGATAATAGTGACTAGGCTAAGCTTTAAATGGAAATAAGTTCCCTCTCGGGCAACTTACCCCGTTTCAAATGCGTTCCTCTCGGACACCCATTTGC
>JAJOOR010005428.1:0-31364 GCA_036250505.1 Solanum acaule | reverse complement strand
GTTTTGAGAGTTGTGGTTATGGAGGAGAATTTTGTGTACCTCCTTGTATTCCGAGTGAATTGGTTGAGGTCGTTTCTCTCTATATTTTGTACTCTCATATTTATAGTGGATTGCTCATCTCCTTTGTGGACGTAGGTTGATTGACCGAACCACGTTAAATCTGTCTCTTTTGGTATATTTCTTGTTTGTCTTCTTACTCATGGTCTTTCGAGGTTTGCTTTGCTAGCTTCCACGTTACACCTGCTTATTTCGGTCCTAACATATATTACTGTCGTCTACCCCTTAATTACTCTAGAAAAGTAACTCAAAGTACAATGAATCATGCATCCAATTAGAGGCTAGTAGGCCCTATAAATTCTCTTTCTTTTTTCTTCAACCCGATGTTTGTTATCCACGCTAAAGTTCAGTTTAATCTAATTTTATCCCAAAAAATCTCATATTTAAGGTAAAATACTTTATAATAAAGGCGATTCTGTATTCGAAAATTAAATATGAAAAAGTACTTATCATTCTATCAAAATCCTTATTGATATATAATTTCTCTTACTCATATACTTCAAGGGTTAAAAAGAAGAATTCTGGTCATTGTTTGATATCACTTGATTTTTTATTGATAAGAGTGAAAATGTCCAAATTTATCCTTGAAATATACAAGGGTCTGTTTGGAAAGTCACCTGGTAATTAGAATTGGTGTAATTATTAGGATAGTAATTATTAGCCTAATAATTACACAGTCTAGTAATTACAGTGACTTGTTTGGTTGTCACTGTGTAATTACACTGTAATTATACATGTCCTGTTTGTATGTCACAGTATAATTACACATGTTCTGTTTGGATGCACAATTACAAATTATAATATTATATTAAATTTTGAATTAATTATTTAAAATTTATACTAGACAAATAAGAAACTATATAAATGGTCTTAAATTAAATATTTAAGATACATATTATTTTTGAAAATATATTAATTAATAAACATAGTTCTTAACTAATATTATGAAAAAAATAATTGATTTATATTTTTTCAAATTAATATATTTCAATTGAATTGATCATAAAAACTAAAAGTATTAAGTTTCTACTAACATTGTGAAATGCATGTTTGATAATCTATCAAGTCTGATTAAAAAATGATTTGCAATGTGAATTCAATATTACTAAAACAAATAAAACTGAAAATATAACATAAGTTATAAATTCAAAACAAAAAATTTAACATAATAGTCTTATCGCAAATTTCAACATAGCATACATAAATATGATTTTTTTTAATTTTATTTTTTATTTTTAAAAAACGTAAGTCTATAACCTTACTTAACAATAAATTCTATTTTAATTTAAAAATTAGAATACTAATAGAATTATGCTAATGAGAAAATAAGCATGGCATAAAGAAATAGATAATACGAAAAAATTACATAGAATCACATAAAGTAAGGTTGAGAATGAGAAGAGTATGAAATATAATAATAATAATTAAAAAAAAACTTTTAGAAATTTTTAGAATAATAATAATAAAAAAAGAACTTAAAATAATAGAATTAAATTTTTTTAAAAAAAAACAATAAAAAATAGAAATTAAAAAAAATAGTAATCAACTGGTAATTACCAACAATTCACAGTCTCTAGCTGTAAATTAGAGAGTGTAATTACCCCCTGCCAATTACACCAGTTACCGGCTGACCAAGTAATTACATGTCCAACCAAACAGGACAGACCCAATTACACCAAATCCAATTACTTGGATAAAACTAATTTTATGTACATCTTTCTCCTTACCTCTTGAAAATATGTATCTATCGGGTGGATTCCACCTATAAAGGATGTTAATTAGTTCGTTAGCGCATTAGCTCATATTTCTCCTATATAAACTATAACCTATATTATAAAAATACACTATTATGAATGTTGAAAGAACGGAAATTTTCCACATTAATTAACGACTAGGACTAAAAATACAGAAAAATACTTCTTCTTTTCCATGGAGCATGTCTTTTTATTTCATAAAAACGAATTGGATACAAGTTAAGAGACTCTTCAAATATTTTTTATTTTCTGATATTTATTTCAAATGTCACTAAATAAATGTCGTTGTAGCTCTACTTTACTGTAGTGTGAGTAGAGGAACATCAAAGTAAACTGTCTTGTAAAAAAAAAAAACATTTCACCCAATCATTTAATAACATATAACTAGCAAAACAATACTATATGTCCAAACAAAAATTAACGATTTTTAACTAGACTTTGTGAATCGGCCGTCAGATTAATTTCTAAAACATGTAGCTAGCTATCACAAAATGATAGAAACAATCTTTTCATTTTCACTATTTAATTTATATTACTATTATGGGTCCATAAACAGAAACAAGAGATAGAGGAAAAAGGCAAATTAATTAAAAATCTATTAGTAGGACTTTGGCTTTTGGTTATGAAATACTATATAATAACAAGAAAAGGCTATATCAAATAATGGAGCTATAATCTCTAGACAAAGTTTCTCCACTTGCACATTTAATTAATTTAAAGCTAACTGTGTCAAGCACATGGGCTTAGAGGAATTAAATACATTCCATTAAGATTTTTGAAAAGCATCCCATGATTCCACCAAATATATTTCCAGCCAATGAATCATGACTTCATGGAAATTAGATTTGGAAAATTTAGGCTACCTTCATGACACACTAGGACTACAACCAATTGATAAAAACTGAATTTGAGCGTAACTCAATCTCAAAAACTTACTCAAAAAGAAGATAACTCGATGTAGGATTATTAACGCTCTCGACATGCCTACGTTTGATAACTAGAACTAGATAACGATAATATGGGGGCCTGTGTGAAGCAAGAATTGGTTAAGCTTAATTCTGATACCACTATATGAAAAGAAAAAAAAAGCTTTAAACTTAACCCAACACAAAAAATTAGTTGGACAAGATAGTATGGGGCCAACATCGAGTAAAATAAGATTCAAATGATCTTAACCCTTATATCATGATAAACGAACTAGACATTATTGCAACCTCAAAAGCTAGTTCAAAATTAAAAATGAAAACTATTCAAAATCATATAAGGAGACAACTTATCATTTCTCCCACCGGTGTAGACTACTAACACTCCCAAAACGGCCTTGCCTGAAAACTGTAGCTAGTAGCTACACAAATAAAAAAGAGGGCTCAATGTGAAATCAGAATTGATTGAGCTTGACTTTGATATCAAGATTTATAAAATAGACTCTAGGCATAATTTGATTCCAAAATTAGAAACTAGATAAGTAATATCGGTGAAACAAAAAATTATATAGGCTTAACCTTAATATCATAATAAAAAAATAAATCTTGAATGAGAGTTGTCAAATAAAATATAAAAAGACAAATTTCCATCTCAGGCTTAACCTTGATATCATAATAAAAAAAAAAAAAATTTGAATGAGAATTGCCAAATGAAATATAAGAAAATAAATTTCTATCTCGGACTTAACCTTGATATCATAATAAAGAAAATAAATCTTGAATGAGAATTGTCAAACAAAATACAAGAAAGACAAATGTCCATCTTATCCATGATGTGTGACTACTAACACATCCTCATTCCCATTATAAGTAAGTATATATAGACTACATCTATCTTTATATTTTAATTTTTAGGCATCTATTTTTCATACCTTCATTGTCAAAATTAGCAAGAAATGACCAAAAAAAAGGCAATGTATAATTAACCACTTGTTCTTTTTTTTGTCTTTGATCTAATGCATATATATATATATTCTTTTTCTTTTTGTCCGTGACATGCAACATCATGTTCAGTCTATATAATTCTTTTCTCTAATAGATATAATAATTTTTAATGTGCACAATTTTGTGGAATTAATCGTGGAAAAAGACAATTAATTACATCTAATAACTTGAGGTGAAAGATTCTGACTTTGTCTCCCGTAAAAGTGGAGAAAATCAGGGTGCTGTGATTTTTTGTTGAATTACTATCACAATTAGACAAAATGCATATTGAAAAATAAGTATACAAGTTAGGCCAGATCACGACCGTTAAACGACTGGTCGAACTAAATTTTTATAGGTCAATCAAGGGTGTACGTGATCAGGTTAGTTCAGATTTTTTTGAATTGAATATCAAATCAAATTATTTGTGTAAAATTTTTAAATTTATAAACCAAACAAAACTAATAAAACTCCGGTTTTTTTGAGTTTTTTAATCTCGGGTTGGTTCGGGTTTTTCAAATATCAAACCAAACCATTTGTGTAAAAAAATTTAATTTTTAAATCAAACCAAACTAATAAACCTCGAATTTTTTTTTCAGATTTTGGATTTTTCCGGTAAAGTATTCATACAAACATATAATTAACTTGTGCTCCAAATAGTTCTTTCAATGCCCAACCAAAATACAACTATCTAAGGTGTTTCTTAAGAAAATAACACAAAATATGAGATTTTTTTCCAATACCAAACCAAGTCAAACCAAACCATTAGTCGGATTTTTTTCCGATTTGACTCGATTCAGTTTTCGGTTTGATTTTGTACACCCCTAAGGTTAAAATGAGTTGAGTTAAATAAATTAGCGGTGAGTCACAATAACACAATCAACAATAATAGTCCAACGAAAAAAATAATAAAAGTACAAGAAACAATAACTAATGAGTGATGGTCTAATCAATGAGCCATAACCCGATCGACCCAACTCTTTCAAGTTTTAATATTTTTATTTGTTTTCTTATAATTTATTTAATTATTGATACTTTCATGTTATAATTATATAGAAAAAAATCGTTCGAAAATACTTTAACAAGAATATCACCCAACTTTTTGATGAACTGAATAAATAAGTCAATATAAACTAAGTTAATAAATGAGTGACTGAATTACTCGTTTAAACTTAAGTCAAATTCATCCCTATTATTATGTTTTTCAGTGTTGAACCTTATATTATGTTATATAATACACTTCAATTGTTTAGGTTTTGACGTGGGCACGATGGTGTTGATCAATTGTCTCATACTACTCTCATGAATTGATTTTTGAAATCAAGTTAGACTTTCGATCAACTTATAATACGAATAGCGTGCCCACTCGCATGTGCAAATTTGTGGCGTCTAACCAAGATAAGTGTTACATCAAAGAATTCAAAGGAGAAAAAGAGGAAGTTATGAAGTAACAATCAATAAATGTCACTACCCTATCTATCACACCCAACCCAACAAGGCAACTTATAGACTTAAAAAACTAACATGGCTATGCCATTCATTTGAAACCCTACCAAACAGAATAAAAATGACCTTCACGTTAGTTTTGTTCCCCTATAGTAGAATCCACATTTTCACTCACAATCCATTCTTTTTTTTTCATTCGATGTTAGTATCTGCATTGGAATCGACTAATTTGGATTCTATTTGGGGATAGTGCTCTCTACTAAGAAATTTTTTATACTCGTGACTCGAACTCGAAACCTTTAATTAAGGAAGAAACAACTTCATCCACTACATCATATCATTCTACAGTACTCACAATCCATTTGATGATAGTACTGTACCCCTTTTATATCCTTTAATCTAAGGCTGATATTCGTCCCAATCCACCCAAAGAAGAAGAATCAGAATCCGGTGCTTTTTGAGGAATCAAAAGTATGATAGCTCACATGTGAGGATTAGTGTCGTACGTAGATGTTTTTTTTTTTTTTTTAAAGAATGCCAATATTTAAAAAAGTAAATGAATTAATATAATAACAAATAAAGTTATTTTTATACCCAATATTTTCATTTTGCTTAATATATATATATATATATATATATATATATATGTGTGTGTGTGTGTGTGTGTTTTTATTAGCCTATATGGTCATATACCAAAAAAATGTTTATTTTGAAAAGTAATTTTCTATTTTTTTTTATAAGAAAAATAATTTGTGTTTGACTGGTTAATATTTTTAAAAACAATTTTGTTAATAATAGAGCAATAATTTATGTTTTGTCAAAATTCTCATTGTACTTTGGGAAAAAACACTTTTATACTATTAGGGGTCGTTTGGTTTGAAGACAAATCAGTTAGTTATGATAAGATTAGTTATTCTGGTATTATTTCTTAGTGATCAATGTTTGATTTGTTGTATTAAAAATAATATCTATTGCATCGTTTTAAAAAATAATTATTTGCTTACAAAAATACCCTCCATAAATATAAAATATGTGAAAAGTAATAAATAAAGAAGGTTTGAGAGGATTTTTTTATTATTTTACCTGTTTTATCCTAGGTTACTCCAGGATTAGTATTCCATTCAAAAGAAAAAATAACTTAATTCAATACTAATTATTAATCATGAATTAAGTTGTCCCAAACAAGAGATAGAGGATACTAAAAAGTTATATTCCAAGACCATTTCATTTTATCCATTACACGAAATGTTTGCTTATTACTAGTCTACAACTACTACTTAAAAACATCTTTTTTTTAACGGAAAAAGGTTAAAAATGTTCTTAAATTATGTGAAAGGAACAAAAATATCTTTATCATCAATATTTTGGTTCAAAAGGGCATTGGGTCAAAGACATTTTTGGACCAAACTACAAACGGAACGGAGGGCATTTTTGTTCCTTTCGCATAGTTTAAGGACATTTTTGAACCAAAGTATTGACAGTAAGGATATTTTTGAGCCAAACTATAAACGAAGGACATTTTTTTTTCCACATAGTTAAAAGACATTTTTTATCCTTTTTTCTTTTTGTAATAAAAGCTTGATCAAATACCTCACTTTTCCACAATAAACATTATATCTTTTTAAAAACTTGACCGAACAGACTATAAATAAAACTTTTAGACGAAACAATATACCTATACCGCTTGAGTGAAGGTATATGTTACTATCACTTTGTTTCATTTTCATTTAGAGGTCCATGGCCATGTGTCGTGTTTGTCATGTTGACGAGTGGCGGCTTTCGATTTTCCGTGTCAGCGTTAGTGGATTTTTCTCATTTTCCCTTTTGAATAAATGTGTTATCATAATATTATTGGTTTGTGAAGTCACGGCGAAGTTTGCGGCCAAGAAATATTTGAGGGAATTGAGGAAGAAAATTTCATTTGTTGTGTAGCTTACTATTTATTGTTGGGACCATTCAACTTTGATTTATAGACCAAAAGCATGTGCTATAGTGTTTGTTATCTGTATGATCTTATAACATGTCTTTTTCTATATATATGATTTAATGAATAGTGAGAATGGATAAGACTTTTAAGTGAGTTTAATTATAATTTGTATAACTATAACTAAGCTAGCTCGCACTTTGCGGTGATGATGAGACATAAAAAGTCTCTTTTAAATGAGGTGGGGGTGGGGGGGTCTTTTTTTCTCTTTTACACGAATGGGGTGGGGATTTATTTCATAAATGGAAATGAATATAATATGTTGTGGATTTTCAAAATTCAAACTTGCCAATGGAATTTTTAATATCCACAAGTTTGAGTAGGTAGATTTTAATACTTACAAACCTAACTCAAAGTCATAAAAACTTGGTAGCGTAAAGAAGAGAGATTAAGATTTACAATGGTGATCATATAATACTATTTTTTTTTAATAATCGTGGTGTTTGGGCAAACTTTTACGCACCTCGACTAGTTCACGGGATACCTGACACCTCCCACCAACAACATGTACCAAGTAACTCTGACCCCAGAGGTAGGACTGATGGAAAGAATCACCTAGTATTTTTTGTCATACAATACTAATTAACCCTTTAAGAATGTGATTAATCATTTTAATGCATGTAAACATTGAGTATGAGTAAATTTTTGCTAATATGTTTTTAAAGTATGCTCGACAGTTAGTCTTTTATTTGGAAGTTTAAATTACAACAATAGGAGTAAAGAAAAAGAGGAGACAGAAAAGTGAAAAGCAAAATAATGCATTAGATTGCTTGTAAATAAAGGGTAAATGAAGACAAATGAATAGGGTCCCATGCAAATCTAGTAACTTTATATGCGTGATGCCAAATGATATTTATAAATAAAATACTGCTAGACTAAGTTGGCTTTGTTTAATTAGCTTTGGGAAAATAATCATTATAATATTTTCCATATGTGCGTGGATGCATAACATGCCATTCACTAATCATTTCTCTTTTTTTTTTTTCCCTGTATTGAAGGATTCAACCACCTATCTTAATGTTTTAATAACGGACAACAACATCTCAAGAAAAAAATAATTTCAAACTTTGAACTTTGAACGAATTAAATAGATACAAAAGAAAATTAATAAGGCAAATAATGACAGATGCACAATTTTTATTAAGGAGTTTAAAAAATAAAAATATGGTTCTGAGGATATGAACTTGAAATATTAATGTGAATTTTGAACTACTAAATAACTGAGTCAGTCTCTAATTTTATATTTAAGGCATTCAAAATTTACATATACACATGAAAAAAAATTTACAATATATATATAATTTTTTCGAGAGAGTTCTAGTGAACACCCTCGCTCCCACTTAGATCCGCCCAGAAAGAAGGGGTTCCCATCCAAAATTAAATGGAAAACGCAATTTATGCAACTAATCACAGAGTGGCATTATTAGGGTCGGTGACATTTTGCTATCCAGTGCTGGTCCATTTTTTCCAAAAAGTTAAAAAAAAAACAAGCCAAAAGAATGTGCAATACATTTTTATTTGGTCCATAGAAATCAACTTTTTCCTAATTACAAATTTAGACAATTTATCATGAAAGATAAAAAGGAATAAAAATGACGTATGTTATTGCCTGGTAATAAATACGTCCTCCGTTTTAATTTATATGACACATTTTGAATTTTGAGATTCAAACTAGTCTATTTTTTATCGTAAATTTTTCATACATTTTTAAAAATATTTTGGATTGTCAATTATTATGACTTATAGTACTTTTTACATAGTTTGCAAATATAATTTCATGCATAAAATCTCAGTAAAATTTAAATTATTTGAATCTAAAAAATCGAAATATGTCACATAAATTGTGACCGAAAGAATATATAAGTTATCTTCATTTTGGTAAAATGAACTTGTTCTCCATCTATCCAAATAAAAAAGATGAGCACTTTTAATGGTTATATTTGATTTAAGTTTATTTTTCTTAATTCTTACCTTGAGGAATAGGATCCAATCTATCATTAACAAAATTTGAGTACGCATGTATCGACATATAGTTATCTTATAAAATGCAGCTGTTGGAATATTATAATAATGGACAGTTATACTTATCTATAGATTATGCATGCAGCCCTTAATTATTTCTACACGTTATTCCATGACATAGAAACTACAAATCATTTTTATTTTTTATTTTTTATAATATATAGTATCTTGCATGCGGGTAATGAGCTTAATAATATTATGGGTTATGGTGAACTAATTTTCTTTCTTTTAAATTTGTCTTTTTTTTTTTTATAAGGAAATGATATTATTGCAATAGCCGATATTAATAATTTTTTAGTTCAACGCTATCATACTAAAAGAATATTTATATATTTTAAAAATTCTCATTGTATTTCTAACGTGGACTAATTTTTTGTATAAATTATTTGAAAATTATTAAGGAATGAACGTCAAGATTCAGAAAAAAATAGAAGTAATTTGAACATGGCATGTAAGGAAAAAATACTTTTCTTTTGAGATTTTTAAGCTACATACCCTGACTGTAGTATATTATAAATATTCACATCATTAATTATAGATTATAGCAAATAAATTATCTTAATCTATATATATACACACACAAATATGAGTTATATTTATCTATTTTATTGTAGCATAAGATAAATATCTAATTTCCAAAATTACAAGTCTCATAGATTATAATATATATATATATATATGTTATATTTATCTATTATAGTAAGTAGAGGATAAGTATCTAATTTCTAAAATTACGAGTCTTTTGTGGTAGATATTTCTTGGGTGATTTAATAGTAGAAAAAATTAAAATCAACAACGTATAAAACTTAAACACATTTGGTTAACGATGTATATAATTTAAACTATGTGCCCAGTCAAACTATCTCACATAAAATGAGACGAAGAGAGTAATTTTTATTTAAATACGTTTGTTTGGTTGACGATGTGTATAACTTAAATACGTTTCATTGGACATATACTAGAGTAGTAATCATATGCTAACAAGAGGTAGATACTGTTACTTTAACAGACAAAAACTACCATAGTCTAGGTAAGAGAGGAATCAATCTCCGTAAAACATGTAATCACGAAGGAACAAGGGACCCATCCCTTTTGTTTAATTACGTTAATTTCTCTACTTTTTCCCTCTTTATAAACTCCTCCATTTCCCTCTCTTTTCTTCTCAACCCAAATCCTCTGTTTTTAAGCTAATTAACTAGACAAACAACAGACAAAATGGGCACTTCCTCTATTTCTCTACTATTCCTCCTTTCTTTTCTTCTCCTTCTTCCGTCCCTCCTTGCCTCCTCTAATCCTCAACAAGTTGTCGATGAAGTACATAGGTACGTACATTTTGTTTCTTTCACATTAATTCCATATGTTGAACAGGGACAGAGTCAGGTAAGGGCAAAGAGTTCATATTTTGACAAAAAATTACACTGTATATATATATAAACTTGCTAGCACACTTTTTTGTATAAGGTACTCATGTGGTACATTATTATAATGCAGGAGCATAAATGGTTCAAGGAGGAATTTAGGCTATCTTTCGTGTGGTACCGGAAATCCAATCGACGATTGCTGGCGTTGTGATCCAAATTGGGAGAAAAACCGTCAGCGGTTAGCTGACTGCGCAATTGGATTTGGGAAAAACGCTATTGGTGGTAGAGACGGTAAAATCTACGTGGTGACCGATTCAGGTGACGACAATGCCGTCACACCAAAGCCGGGAACTCTCCGGCACGCGGTCATTCAGACTGAGCCCTTGTGGATTATTTTCGCAAGGGACATGGTGATACAATTAAAAGAGGAATTAATTATGAATTCGTTCAAAACTATTGACGGAAGGGGCGCTAGCGTACACATAGCTGGTGGTCCGTGTATAACAATACAGTACGTAACGAATATTATTATACACGGAATTCATATACATGATTGTAAACAAGGTGGGAATGCTATGGTGCGGAGCAGTCCATCGCATTACGGGTGGAGAACTATTTCTGATGGTGATGGAGTGTCGATATTTGGTGGGAGCCATGTTTGGGTAGATCATTGTTCTTTGTCTAACTGTATGGACGGCCTGATTGATGCAATTATGGGGTCTACAGCAATTACCATTTCAAATAATTACATGACACATCATGATAAAGTTATGCTCTTGGGACATAGTGATTCATATACTCAAGATAAAAATATGCAAGTCACTATTGCTTTTAATCATTTTGGTGAAGGCCTTGTCCAAAGAATGCCAAGGTACGAGAAAAAATAATTCTGAGTTTAACTTCTATATACTGATAGTTATAAGAATTTCGATAGTAAGAATTTAATGAATTATTTGGAATAAATTCAGATGTAGACATGGTTACTTCCATGTGGTGAACAATGACTACACACATTGGGAAATGTATGCAATTGGTGGAAGTGCTGATCCCACTATCAATAGTCAAGGGAACAGATTTCTTGCCCCTGATATCAGGTTTAGCAAAGAGGTTAGTTATTTCACTTCTTTCAATTTACGTGGTACATTTTTCTATTTAGTCTGCAAATAAGTTAACGAGTAATTTTATTATATATATGTAGGTTACAAAACACGAGGATGCACCGGAGAGTGAATGGAAGAATTGGAATTGGAGGACCGACGGGGACCTAATGTTGAATGGTGCATTTTTTACGCGGTCAGGAGCCGGAGCTAGTTCATCAAGTTATGCTAAAGCTTCGAGTTTGAGTGCAAGGCCGTCTTCATTAGTAGGCAACCTTGTGTCTAGTTCTGGCGCGCTCAACTGTAAAAAGGGTTCTCGTTGCTGATTATTATTATTATTACACGAAAAAAAAGAAAAAGGAATTAATTATTTAACTTGGTTTTATTCTACTAAAATTTGGTTTTGAAAAAGAAAAAGGATGTAATTTGAAGAAAAAACCATGTAGTGAGGGTGAAAAAGTAAGGGACAAGAAGTTTAGGGTTGTGCATTTAATATCTTTTTCACTCCCTTTATTTTTATTTTTACTTTTTAAGTTTTTTTAACTTGATTGTCAAATACAACCTCGGACTGTTATTCTCAGCCAGCCGTTGGGACTTTTAGTTCTTGTTGGTTTTAGAGAGAGGCAAGCTAAGAAGTGTTGATATATACATCAATATATGTACTTATTTTTTAATTTTGTGTCTCTATTTGTCTATCTCGCACAATATTTTATTGTTATATTAGGCAAACTAGATCGATAAACTAATCACAATCTTTTTGTTAAATAAAAAAGATGATTAATCAACTTCTATATGTTGACAGTGTAAAATAAATTTTAAACAACTATATATGATTTCTATAATAAATTGTTGTAAGGAAATGTTGGGACAAGTTCAACTACAAAAGTTGAATTCTATAAAAGGGTGCAAATCTGAAGAGGCACAAGAGGCCATTATCAAGTATTATGTGCATTATTTCATTTCAACTCCATACAAAAGGGAGCCCTTTGAATTATGCCAAGCAATGTAGCAAACTGACTTGTCAGTATGGCTAGTTATAATAAATTAGTGGACCACCATGCATGCAACATCAAATTAAAGTACTTATTGCTTTTAATATTCCAATGTTGACATGGCCAACCAATAGAATAAATCCTTGGATGTGTTAGGTATTAAGAAAGTTATTTTTCTTATGTAAAAAAAAAGTCGTAGAAAATGCTTTTCAGCGTTTGGTTGGTGGGTGAAAATTTTGTGCGAAAATATGTATAATTCTCAATGGCGTAATATTTTTCTCCTAACCAAAAATACAAAAAAAGCTTTCTGAAATGATAATTATAAGTTGACGTGTGAAACAATTGAATTCCTACTCTTAAATTCTATTTAAGGCATGTGAAAACTGCCGTGCATCGAATTTATTTTTGTAGTTGCTTAAGTTTAATTCTTCAGCATTGAGTGGTTGAATTTTAAACCAGGAAAACATAAGTGGTTGAATTTTAATTGTAGTAGATATTAATTTAATATATACATCAAAAGGAAAATGTTTGAAATAACTTTAGGTATACAGTATGTAAAAGTAGTTTTGAATCCTAGCTCGAGACAACGTTTGAAATTCTTTTGAAATTTGGTAGATGTGTGAAAATATTTACACTTAGATACAAATTGGAGTATGAGTAATGCTAAATGGCATGAAAATTTGGCCAGAAATTTTAAAAAAATCATAATATTTTTTTTATTTTAAAATAAATTGATCTTTTTTTCATTTTTTAGTTAAAAGGTATTAAATTTAAAATGGTAAAAATATTTTAAAAGATAAAATAACATAGGTAAGATATCATTCTGACCAAATTCTGGCCAATTTTTTTTTTTCATTCGAGTATATAGCGATGTCCAAATAGAATAGGAATCTTTTTACTTTTAAGGTCATAACAACTTCCAATTTGCAAGACACAAAATGGAGAAATATTAGGGAGTAAATCAAAAACCCCAAAGAAGAATAAAGATTGGATGAAAAAAGAAAAGCAAAAGGAAGAATGAATAAAAATTGGAAATTAGCTTTGACCAAAAAGGAAGTTCAAATTTTATGGAGACAAGAGAAACAGAAAATGTTTGAAGCATATACTATGTAGGTTCAGTATCAAATACGACAATCATGTTACGTTATGGGTAATAGGTTACTTTCCCAACACACAAAAAAAAATTCATTGTCACATGTTTTGGCACGCCTCGTCTTCACTAATTTATAGTTTAATATTTCATCCGTCTTAAATTATTTGTCATCATTTTTGACAATTATAATTAAAGATAGAGTGACAAAATGATCTTGTTTGAATTCTTATAATGATAAATAATTTGATATAACTATTGTTAGAAATCACGAGAAATAATTTGAGACGCGAGCAACATATAGAGAAAAAAAAAATAGTGTGGCTCCTCTCCTAGTAACACCTTAGCAAACCAAAATGATCTTTCAAATAGACATGGCCAAAATCTTGATTATTTCAAGAAATACAGTTTTGTGTAATAACGAGAAAACTGACAAAGAGATATATTATTATAGTAACAGTCAAGATTAGTACTAGGGCAAAGCAAGGGCTATCCAGATTTGATTATTATTATTTCAAAATTTGATTTTTCTCACAATAATTTATAGAGTCTTGTCGTAGTCAGCATATTAATTGATATTAGAAACAATCTCTTACATGCAAAGGTAAGACTAGATATATTAGACCTTTAAAGTCCAACTTATAAAAAATTCACACACTATAAAATCTTAATGCATTGGATTGTCCATTTAATTCAATTCAATTTAAATTTGAATGAATTTGTAACTTACTTATATTCTCAACTTAGGTAATTAGAGCACAAAAGGGAAGTAGAAAAAGAAAAAGGTAAAATGTAAAGGAAAAGATAAGTACAAATGGGGTTGTTCAATTTTCCCACCACCTATTGGAATAAACTTTATTTCGACCACCAAAGTATCGAGATAGTAACAAAGTTAAGAATTTAATTAAGCATATATAAAATTTTATATATGCATCTAAAAAGATAATTTTGATCTGTATATTTCGTATCATTACACAATACTACAATTTTTTGGATACAAAATATTTGAATGACCAATCGTTATCACTACATGTGACTACGCCACTGTGTCAAAAAACATGGTTGAGAAAGTAAGTTTGAACCACTTTTTTTTGAAGCAGTACTAAATCAAAGTCTACTGTCTCTTTTCCACTTTTTTTTTTTTGGTTGTTGTTATTTTTCATCTACCTTCCTTAATTAAAACAACAACTAACGAAGGTCAACATTAATAAGCCGTTGATTTGGTTCAATTGCCTTAAAAAAGTCATCCTATATATGATTTAACCATGTGGAAGACAAAAAAGCAAAAAAAGAATCAACCAACTGGAAAAAAACTAATTAAGGATAATAACATGACATATTGATGATTATATAGCCATTATATTGCCTGCTTTATGAGACACATAATAATTTTGGTAAATACTTAGGTAACTCGTAGAAGGTATGTACATCGTCTAATTAAACAATTAACGTTAACAATCAATAAAGTAAATCCAAAATGTGTATTATATAACTATGATTAAGTTTTAAAATACGTATATACATGACATATATCTTATATATATCGCGGTACGTAGGTCATGTAAATAAGTTTTTACGGTTCGTTATCTATAGGATGGGATACATTAATAACTAGTCTAGCTACCTAGTAGGTGTTCGAAATTTGTTGCATTAGACAGGTCATGTTATTCCATAGTTCATTATATTAAACAGTGTCTCAAAGAGTTCTATACTATTCTCTCTAACCATATTCTAATTTGGAATGATGGCCAAATTTATTTGTTATGTGAAAAAAATTCCCTAATAACGTACGCTTAGATCTAGTGAAATTTTGTATTTATAGAACAACTTATAGATTACACAATTACAATTATGAGAAAGAGAAGAAGTCATTGATTAGAATACAATTAAGAAACTTGACCTTCGACACTACAAACAAAAGATACATTTAATAAAACAATAAATTTATTGTCGCAAAAACTTCTAGCGGCAACTGAATTAATAACATTGCATCTAGATATAGTAACACTTATATTATTATCGCTAAATAATTACTGTAAAATTCTTTATTTATTGTACTGCTATAGGCAAGTACTCCCTATGTTCCCATGCCATTTAGTTGTTACGATAAGGTTTATACATTTTCTTTAAGAAAATATTACTCTATGTATATAATAAGAAGAGTAATTTAATTAATATATTCTTATTTATTTTATATTCTTTAACGTGTCAATTAAATCTAGAACCGCTAATTTGCTAGCTCCATTGGAAACAAAATCATCAAATTTTCCAAACGTTAGTTAAGTTGTGTGGTCTAAGTTAGACTAAAATAACATCCTACTCCCACCAACCCTAATGAGAAATTTGATAAATTAAATTATTAAAGTATCTATTGTTTTGAAAAACTCCTCCTTTTACGTTTTCCTTTTAAAGAAATTTTTGATGGGGAAATCTTGTCTCCCTAAATTAAAAAAAATTACATTGATTCGATCTGTTAAAATTGGAGTTATTTAATCAGAGAATATTAAAATATGTCAAATACAACAATTACATAAAATTTTGAAAGCATAAAAGTAAAATAGTGGAGTTGTCATAAATACAAATTTTCTGTCCCAAATTATGTAACATGTCTTTTTTTTTTGTCAATTAAAAAAATGGACGTTTCTAAATTCAATTAACAATTTAACTTTGAAATGTTCATTTTATCTTTAATGAGATTATTTATACCTACACAAATATATATGACTTGTTTAACATAAATTTTAAAAGTTATTTCTTTTTTTTCTTCTTAATTTCCAAATCAAACAATATTACATAAATTGAGACGAAGAGAGTTGATATTTTGAGATTAAAGCCAACTTTAACCAAAGCATGTTTGCTCATTTTGAAGTCTCTCTATCTTGCTTTGGGAGCTATCAAATCTAGGGTTGTCAAATTGACAAGTTGAATTGAATTTGTGGAAGTTAAAAGGGAAAATGGTCTGAAAAATACTTCAACTTTGGCCGAAATTGCTGTCAGGACACCAAACTTTATGGAGGACCTTTTACCCCCTGCACTATTTAATAATGTATTTTAAAGGTATATATGTGCCCACGTGGACACATTACTATTTATAATTATGCAATGTTTTTTATGTCCACGTGGACATATATACCTTTAAAATACATTATTAAATAGTGCAGGGGGTAAAAGGTCCTTTCCAAAGTTTGGTATCGTTACAACAATTTCGATCAAAGTTCGGATATATTTTGGACATTTTTCCCAAGTTAAAATAGATTGTGCTAATAAACTGACAGATTTTGACCCGTGCAAAAATTACTTGGACTAAGGTCATAATCTAGAGAGAGGTAATGTCTGCTTACACTTTACTCTCCCTCAGACCTCACGTAGTGAATTTCACTGAGTATGTTATTGTATTATGACTATAAATTACATAACATTTAAAAAAAAAATAGAATTCTTTTGACAAGGTCTCTATGAAGTCAATTTGGCTATACATCAACCCAATTTTTAGATGAACGAAAATAAATTAAACTAAAATAAGCTGACTAATGATCCGTCAAAACTTGAATGGATTGGATGAGTCATATTTTTATAGGCTAATGTTGTTACTTTGAAAAAAGGAATTTTAAAATTTTCTTTTGCTAGACCCATTGGCTACTACTAATAGTTATATTTTAATTAACATAATGTTGCTACTACTTCATTCTTTGGTAGTGATGCTTATTAATAAGTATATGAATTTTTTTATGATGTAACTAACATATAACTTATAGTCTTATATTATGTATTTATTATTGAGAAAATTTCAGATGATGGATCAAAAGCTTACCATTTGGGTTGCCAAGACTTCACTTAAATTAGAATGGAAGCCCATTTCATAAAAATGCAAAGTTTCAAGAGAAACTAGCTCTTTAGTAATTTTACATTTCTTCCTAGATTTTCTCCGTCCAGTGTGAAAATGAGTTACTATCTCTGTTTCAATTTATTTGTCCTACTTTTATTTTTAATTAATCTAAAAGGAATTCTTTTTCTTCATGTTTTGACAATTCTTTAATTTCAACTTCCCACATCACATGTTAAAGACCAAAAGGACATTTTGGTATATTCTTAGTATAAGACCACAAGATTCAAAAGTCTTTCTTACTTTCTTAAACTCCGAGTTAAATCAAATGGGACAAACAATTTAAAACAAATGGGTGGTATTAGGTTGGGGGCTGTTCTCAAGCCCTACGTGTGTTAAATGGCTACTTTTTGAATGGCCCAAAATATATTTGGGGTTAACATAGGTATAACTTCTGGAAAATAAATAAAAGTAAAATTTAGCTGAACTTTTGATAATTGTCTGGTTAATAATATTTAGCATAAAAAAAAATTGGTAGTTTTTTTTTATTCTTATTGGAAGTGAGTTGAGGTTTTAATGGTGGCTGAACGATACAAGTATCATTTCACATAAAACTGTATATTTAGTGTATAAAAGTTCTATATGAGTATAAAATTTAGATATACAATTGTATCATGTATAAAAACATGTTTTTTAAAAATTAGATATATATTGTTATATAGTGCATAAAACTTTTATATATATATATATATATAATTATGTCAATCATGAAGTTGCATATACAACTATATTATACAATATATGTAATTTATATATACAATTATATTGTGTTTGCAAGTGTATCCCTAATTATCATTAGTGTATCTCGAGCGTTTTTGTATATCCGGTTTGTATATGGTGTTATACAATGTTTAAAAAGTGCATATATACACTAAACAGTTAAGTTTGGTATGCGTAAAACCTATGCAACAACTTCATGTATAATGGGTATTTATGCTTATGCAATTTCGTGTCTTTTTATAGATTGGGCCAATGATTTTTTTTATTTATTTATTAAAGATAAGAAAGGGGGATTATAATTTATAGTGTGATAGGGTAACTTTCGACTGGAGATTTCACTGGAGTTGGAGATTTTTTTTTTTTGAAAAAATTGGCAGCTCTTGGACTATTTTGGGCCGACAAGTGTAATATATTTTTGGGAAACTTACGTAAATATACCATATTAAGAAAATATTTATCATTTATAGCAATAACATATTATTTTTTTCACTTGATCACTTTTAATAGATTTATAATACATTTTAATACATATTACATAGACTAATTTATAAAACACATATAATACAAGTTTTATTGATAATACATTTTTCACACATTTTAATACAATGTGTCAATTTCTTACCAAACAAGCATAATATATTTTAAAACAGTTATAGTACATATATATTGCATACAAAATTCACTTTTAATACATATTATAGATTTATCATAGTATTGCTATGTATTGATATTAATGATAACAAATAAAAAGTATCACTAAAATTAATAATTATTTATTAAAAGACACCAATCAAAGTAATTTTTCCTATATTTTAAACCAAATTTGACATTTGCCCAAAAGAATAATAATTGAAAAACTACCTAATTAGATAAATATTCCTGGCTACCATAGCTGCTATGGATATATTATTCTATATATTTTTTTATTTTATTTTTGAAAAAGCTATTGTTATAGCCTTAATTAGATGAGATAAGTGTCAAAAACACACTTAAACTATTTTCTTTTTTTGAGTTTCATACCTAAACTATTGAAAGTTTGAGTTTCATACCTAAACTATCATTTATTAGTTTTCACAAACATAATAATTATAACAGGCGTTTAATCGTGTTTTATTGTGAAATTTGAAAAAAATAGTTATTTTCAAAGTGAAAAATAATATTTAAAAATTCAGAGTTCATGACCAAACATTAATTTAAGTGACTCGTTTTTGTTGACCTAAGCCTGGACCTGGTCCTTCTTCACCGAAAAACGCCTATTGACCCTTTTTATTATTGTAGATAGATAAGACCTAATATACTATGATACTCATATTAATGTACTTAAAATAAGAATTAATTCGGATAATTAAAAAAATTATGATTAATTTGAGAACCAAAGTGAGACACGAGGCACTCCTACTTGTGGTTTATATTATTTATGTTTAAAAGTTTGAAATATGGCTTGTGGGGATATGACAAGAAAACTTTTCTCCTCACAAATGGTGCAATAAATTAGGTGTACATAGTAAATTAAAAATAAAAAAAGGTGTATGTGAATCGTGATCTGCCATCCGCACAAAGGGTGTCCAGAAATAGCACAATAAAAATTCTTTTAAAAAAGTAGAGTGAGACCACTAGGCTATAACAATTTGTTATGTTAAGGGTGTCCAAAATATGTTATTTAATAATTTCACATATCATTTTACTTATATATACGATATTTATTTCCTAACACCATGTGGCTACGTACGCCTCCGCGTCGAAGCAACTACCAAACAAGGCCAAATCCAACTAAGAATATTAAATTATAATCATATTTTAGTTATATATATATAAGCTCATTTAATATTATGTGACATAATAGGAATAATATAAACATGTTAAATTTTAGTAAGAGTCATTTATTTGTTGGAAATATAAGGCAGAATCTTGATAATATTATAATCACATGAATAATAAGTATGAATCCACTTTTTTTATGATTCGGTAATTGCGTAGAAAAGTTTTATATTAGAGTAAAATGCTCTCTAACAAATGCAACTTCATACTCAAGAAGACTAGAATCTAAAATCTTTGACTAAGGATGAATGAATAGTTATTACTCTACCACAACCTTATTACAAGTAGTAATATTACAATTTAAGTAAAAGTAAAACGACAGGGTTATCATATTCCACAAAAATAAACATGAATGAATTACTTATAACAACAACAACAACAACAACAACAATAACAACACAACAACAACAACAACAACAACAACAACAACAACAACAACAATAATAATAATAACACAATGTGGTGAAATTTTTAGCCACCAAACTATTTTTATTTAACAATATTATGTAAAAGATTGGAAAAATCTTTTTGGCGCAGAAAATTTGGTATGTAGATTTATATGTGTAAGAAAAGTAAGAGAAATATCTAGCAAGAAGAAAATCATTGAGAAACATTGCACATGTCAGTTTTAGAATTTATTGAACAACTTAACAATGACAATTAACTCGTGATTAATGATTTAATGCTTGAAGAGACAACTAATCTTAATAATGCAGGTTAAGTGTTTCTTCATTTTATGCATTAACTCACCTAATTATGGATCTCTACATACGTCCATTCTCTATTAAATTTTTAAAAAAATCCACTTCAAATCAATGAGAAATTTGTGATATAAAATATGATTCCTCCATTTATTTTTTATTGAACCATCTCATTAGAAAAATGCATGATGAAAATAGATTTATTCTTAAAACAGTGAGAAACTTTCCATTTTTTTCACATGAAAACATTAGTACTAATTTTTGTTTTCTCCTAAAATTCAATTAAAATATCCGTGTTACTAAATATTTTTTAGTGAAAAAATAATTATTTTTAATAATAATTATAGTGATACTAAATTATATACGTTTATTAAAAGGATAAATAAATATAATTCATCATCATTAGATCAAATTGGAACTAAGAAAAAGAAATGGGTCTAAGGCGACATGTAAATTAAAGGGAGTGTGCATTTAATTAGTAAATTTCTTATAACATATGATTTAATGTAAATAAAAATTAGTACAAGTATTTTCACGTGAAACCCGCGATTCTTTTCTCCCTCTCCACTTGCTGCATACTACTACTACAAAATTTGCGCTATTTTCGTTTGGTAGCTTAAAACAGAACATGCCAAAATGCCATTATTATTATTGTTATTATTATTGCAATAGAAAAGAATAGAGGCGTATTCAGGATTTCGGAATAATGGGTGCATAAGAAAAGGTGGATCTAATCGGTTTTACTTTTAGGTTCTTACTATTGAAAACCGTTTAACATTTTAAATTATAGTTCTAAAATTGAAATGCTTAATTAATTAAACACCAAAAGTGCTATCAATAACTACTTAGAGAGATGTTATCAAATTTTAGAATGAAAAACAAAACAAGATAAATATAAAAGTCAAATTTCTAACCTCACTGAGAGGTGCAACCAATCATCGTCACATTATATAATACTTCGAGTATGAATTCATACATTTATATTTAACAAAAATTAAAAAAATATAATACTACTGTATATGATTTTGGGAGGGGAGCATGGGTTCACATTAACCCCTCCTGAATACACCTCTGGAAAAGAACTGTCAAAATCTATATTAAATTTGATCAAAACAATATCATTAACTCTGCGGTAAATTAATCTTTTAGTTGTGTGGGCCTATCGAAACAGTCGTTTAGTTTTCAAGGTATAAATTAGGTCCGCATATATTGTTATTGTTGTAATATAATGTTGATGCGACGTTGTTGTAATACACGCCAAATCCGTTTTATTCACGTTATTTTTATGAGAAGCAGTCTCATTCAACCTTTGAAATCAAGTTAAAAGTTGAATTCACTGCTACTGAAAATGACCATTAATAGCAATACTGGTTTTTTCTCAGGTTAAACTGTCGCTTTCACTTTTCATTAAAATCATACTCCCTTGGTCCCTAATTACTTGTTCATTTTTTTAATTGTTCTAATTATTTGTTCATTTTAACTAATCAAGAAAGAATAATTTTTTTTACCTATTATACCCTCAATTAATTACTTTAAAAAATGTAAAACTTCTTGAAAATGTTAAGTTTTTAATTCATCCACTTCATAATTAATAGAGGTAAATGGTAAACTCACTATGTCAATTATTGTTTTCTTAATATGTGTGTCAATTCAAAAGTAGACAAGTAATTAGGGACAGAGAAAGTACAAAGTGGCAAATATCTGCCTCATGTCCACGTGGCACATTCATTGCCTCTTACATTTTTTTATTAACTCTCTCAAGCTAAGTTGGCAATTAAATATTTTCTATATAATATTATATCAACTTATTTTTACAAGTGACAGCTGAATAATAAATTGTATCGATGATTTATTAAATTTGTCTAAAAGATGTGTAATTTGTCTTGCATCTATAATTATATATCAATAACGATTTATATATTCCTAGTGACTTTATTATGGTCTAACTCTTCGTGTGAATATTATGAGACCTTAACTTCATGAAAATCTATTTTCTTGTACCAGACACGATTTGCTAACGAAGCTTATATATTTAAATAATAACACGAGGACAATACGTAGTAATTTAAAAAATTTCATGCAAGTTGTGGCTGGAACTAATCAACCCTATATATTTGCAATTTGAAATTGTTTTATGGAATTAAACACCGTCTTGAATGGGTCATAGTATTTGCTTATATTGATTAAATTAACACGATATCAATTAGTTATGGACTCGTTTGTCCTTGCATTGTTGCAACATCTATTTTTCTTCAAATATTTTAAAAAAAGTTATTTTGCCTTTGATATATATATAAAATATACTTGGTCTATCAATTCATGCTCCTAGAAACTCTGAAATATTCGAAATGACTTTTTAAATAAAAATATTTAATGCGATGGAATCGATAAAAATATTTCATTGATTTGTTAAGTCATAATCAAATAAAAAGTAGTGCTTATAAGATTTTGCTTCTGGTGTGCTATATGTTGACTTTCCATTTTCCATTATTTAGTTCTATTTTTTTTTTGTGTGTGTATTCGACTTGTCGGGTCCTATTTCTCTTTTTAATTTACTTATGGATTTTGGTCCTCCTCTTCTTCCCCATCCATTCAACATTAACATTGTACCTGGAATAAATTAGACCTAGTAATAGCTCGAGAAGAAAAAACTGTAAAAACACCCCTTTACAATATTCTATATTGTTCTATTTTAGCCTTCCTTATATTTTGAAGTATAACTTTCACATATAGCAAACATAAATATCATATTTGTATGTTATAGCTATAGTTTGTATAATTGCGCTTCAAAGCAAATTTTGTGTTTGCTATGGAGCTTTTGATTTGTATAATTCGCTAGATACATCCAATTTTATACAAATTGTTCAGTTTTGTATAAATTATTTTATACATTGTAATTTGTATAATAAGATCTGTATTTGTATAATTATAAGTGTATATGATGAAAATATATGTATTTGTATTTGTATATACACTTTTCTCTCGCTTTATACAAACACAAACACATTTTATACATTTGTATACTGAATGTGTATACCGAAAATGGCTAATTGTTTATCGAATCAAATGACAAAAAAATGGAATGTTTGCTGCGAATTACAAATAAAATAAACTATGGCTATAGTATTTAATTTGAATTAATAATTTACTATTTCATACAATTTTCTCTATTTTGAATCTGTTTATTTTTATCTTTGTTCCATCAATTATTCAATCAAAAGTAAAGAAGTAAATTATGAATTATTTACCTCCCAATGTATTTTTACAAGTAGAGTTCATCTAGTCTATATATATACTCAATATATTTGAGCTATCTCAATGACGACACATATAAATACAAGAAAGTTTTGCTAATGATCGGTGTGTAAATGAATCAAAAATATATAATACTACAAGTTTTTCTCATGATGAAATACACCATTAAAGATTGAGATTGTGTGACTTTAAAGCAATGATAAGATAGGTCTCAATTTCAACCTTCCGTTCATATTGGAAACCAACAAAAATAAGTTAAGTTATTCATGTCAATAACCCAAGTACAGTTGGCAAAGATTATTAAAAAAAAACAGCTCCAATTAATTGAATTCTACTAGCCTTGTTAATTGTCACTACATAACCATACATATATCACTACCATATATACTATATTTACCTCTAGTTTGATACAATTATACATATTAATTTATTTCCACTTTTAATATTTATACCATATATTTTAAAAGATTTAATTAGATACACAAATCCCTTAAATAGACATTAGATAATTATCTTAAATTTAAATTCCTCAATTAATGGTCCACTAACAATTCAAATTTTTTCTTTTCCATCTACTGTCATTCCCCACCCCCATGTCCAACAGCCCACCTTCTTTATTCATCTTCTCCCTCTTTATTCCTTCATTCTATCAATACGTGTTTGCATGTTCAAATCAGTATTTTACATATAAGTTTGTTTCTATTATTTTATTATTCTCAAGTATCTTGGTTTTGTATCTAAGTTAAAGTTCATAACATTCTTAAGTTCAATTTTAAAAAGGTTTTATAAATTAGGTTTTATATCTTTTTTTTATTTTGTTGTTTCTCTAACACTTTAATGGTTGACCATTCACTACTAAAAAACTGTCATAAAACGACGGCCAAAAGCGACGGCATGCGTCGCTTTTTTGGTCAAAATCGACAGAAAAGCGATTCTGTCGCCTTTTAGCTCGACGCTTTTTGACTATTTTAATTTTCAAAAGGCGATGCCGTCCGTCGCTTTTGTGGAAATTTTAGTTTTGAAAATTTCAGAAAAGCGATGGACAAAACCACGCTGTCCGTCGTTTTTTCTGCAATTTTTTTGACAGCAGAAACTGGCTCTGCCTCCCACCTCCAAATTCAAGTCAATTCAATTCTACACTACTCAGCCGAATCAATCACACACTATTATAAACAATCTACACAAAACATAAAACAAGAAACTTAAAATAACAGTATCTAAATCACAATTTAAAGACTTATAAAGTCTTTCAAAAATCGTTTCAAAATTTCATAAATGTCCAGAGATCTAAACTAGGGAGTGGGATCTACATAATCATCCTCATCATCACTGTCGTTGTCGGTGTCCTCGAGAGCCGAAGTAGTAGGTCGACGAGCGAGGTTCATCACTTGTTCTTTGATTTACTGAACAGTCTCGCTCATGCTTCGTTGTTCAGCTACTCTTCTCTGCTTCGACTCTGTCAGTGCCGCTGTAAGTTGTGCTATTTGAGCCGACATAGTAGCAATCTGAACACTGTCAAGTGCCTCGGCTTGACATGATGATCCAATAATTTTTAAGCCTGACTGAAGTCATTTTACATCATTTCGAGAGCCTAGACCATAGCATCTACCCTTGTGTGTCCCCCCTACCACTTTTTCTTTCCAAATCTGGGTGGACAGTGCAGGTGTCATTTCGATCGAACTATCTAGATTCTCAGCGACGTAATGATGAAACTCATTCTGCATACTAAATATAAAAATTGACATCAATATATATACATATCATAAATATATTCACTATTAATATATATTATTCATATTAAATAACTTACAAAAGTTCGTTCGGCCCTTTTCTCCACCCACACATCCGGATCCGACTCATTTTCTTTCTTCCTGAAATGAGTCTTCTTGAAAACCTTCGGTTCAATGGGAGTGCGTCTCAATTCTTTTTTCTACAAATAAAAACTGAAATTTATAACGATATATATGAATCAACTAATTATTTATTTAAAAGTTTGAATTAGAACTTACCACCTCTCTTGTAATTGTTCCAACGGTCTTTGCACCTCCGGTGTGCAACGAGCCACCCTTAAGACTGCCTCTAGCCTTTTTGGCTTGTTCTGATATTGCCTTAAACTTGTCGGTGTTTCAATACAGACCCAATTCATCAAAAACATGCGGCAACATCCAATTCGAACGTTCACCACTATCCCAAACTTTCTTTAGCCAGCTAGACAGTCTGGCGGATGCCCTCCTCTCAAATGTGGTCATAATGACCAAATTGTACCTCGGCTCCCAAGTACACATAGTCTGAAATTTTTTTGAATAACATTAATTAGATCGATAGTAAAAAAAAGTAAAGTATACTAAACTTAACTAAATATATATATATATACACCTTAAATTCATTAAACATCGCTTGGCGTATTCTATTTGAAATCTCGCTCCATGAGTGATAAGCCTGTGTATAAAGTTTTCTAACACAGTCTTTTAAAGCCCGGGCAGCATCCTTTGCAGGATGCCACTTGCAAAACACATAATAAATATGTTAGTTCATGAATAATATATTAAAGTATAAGAAATAAATAAAATAAACTAACAAATAGATAAGAAAACAAATTTACGATGATCCATCCGGCTCAATCATGACTCTACCAAGTCTGTCCTTCTGGCCAGGAGATAGAGCAGGCATTTCATCATATGGTGTAACACTAGGTCTAGCTGTAGATGAGGGTGATATATCAGGATGCACAAAACGCTTAGTCAATGGAGGCGTACCGGCCATAACATCTGACTGCTCGCTACTAGAATCTCCAATCCTCATGACAGATAACTGAGGAGATGTACCTGTGGGAGATGAAGTACCGGTCGATAAGGGTCGTGCTCGATGAATAACCTGTAAAGGTAGGTCCTCGTAGTGTCGTGTAGGCAATGCCAATGAAGTAGAGAAAGCACCGACTGGTCAACGGTAATTAGGATAATATTGCTGAGGATCCATCGTACCAAACGGAACAACAAATAAATGAGTATCATGGCTGATGCGCTTTGGCGCAGATGAAATAGATTCTACAATATCCTCAGGATCTATGGGTCTCCTAGGCTTCTTTTTTTTAGCCTGTTTAGTCTGGCCAACTCCAAGATGCTCGCGATGTCTATCACCGTCACCACCTGATGACATCTGTATGCAAATTTACATGTATAATATATATATAAATAGCAAAATACACTAACTTACATATATACACATACTAGCTACTTTCATTCTACACTATTCCTCCTCGCTTCTTTCAATTCCATCATTTTCCCATTCTTCATCCTCATTTGTTTCATTTTCATTATTGTCCCATTCTTCGTCATCAAATGATTCATTTTTCTCATTCTCAGATATTTCTTTCTTAACATGCAGTATCTCATCATCAGATACTTTTTCTAATATGTGTTGAGGATGTTGTAGTGTGGTTTCCAATTCAACATCAACTTGTTGTTAAACAATTGCAACATCATTTTGATATGCCACATCTAAGACATTGTCAATTTCAATTCTTCCCACATGCTTTCTTTTTATAACAACCCACCAATCAGCTTTGTTTCTACGCAATGGATATGAAGCATAATACACTTGTTTAACATTTTGTGCAATGATAAAACTTCTGTATTTTCTGGTGTGCTTAACTTCCATTATATTATATTGATGGTCCAACTTTGTGCCTCTATGTGATGGGTCAAACCACTCACACCGAAACAATACAATCTTTTTCTTAGGCCAACCTGAATACCTCTCTTCAATAATTTCATAAATGACACCATAATATTCAATAGTTTGCCCAGTACCATCAACATCACCTTGTATGTAGACACCACTATTATTTGTTTTCTTATTCCTAGAAACTTCTTCAGTTTGAAACTTAAAACCATTGACACAATACTTATTCATTGTCAATACTTGAGATTCAGGTCCAAGTGCTACTTCTTTCACTAATTGCAAATGTTGGACACTTAAGTATTTATCGTAAACCTACATGATTGTTATTTCAAGTAATATAATTTAGTATAACATGAATATATTATTAAATACTTAGTGATTCACACTGACATAGTTCCTCAGCCATTTGGAAAATTCTGTATAGATGGCTTTATTACCTCATGTGTTTACGAACAAGTTGATCATTTTACATTCAAGTATCTCGTTAGTTAATAAACACTTATTAGTATGTAATTTGATAACACATTTTTAATACTTACTTGACATATGGTTGAATCTCTGGACAATTAAGTAAAATATGTGTCACAACTGATTACATTTCCATATCAGTGAAGCCTCGCTTTCCACGCTTTTTAGATCCTCAACTATTTTGATTAAAAATTGATAACGGTAGAAATAAAAGATCAATATCGCCTTCATCAATGCGATTGGACCTGTTTCTCCTACATGACACATCATCACCAAAGTAATAAGAATAAAAATCCCCAGTTTCTCTCCCAATATGACCTTGAACAACTGATCCTTCGATCCTTCCCCTTTGCTTAATCGTTTGCTTGGAACTGCCAATTTTTCTGCATGTATATATGTATATATATATATGTTAATAAAAGACTTGGTGAATATATATAACTTAGTGAATATTTCAAATGGATACCTCTCAAATGGATACATCCATCTTGTTTGAATCGAACCTCCGAGGCGGGCCTCTTGTATAAGGTGAATTGGAAGATGCTCCATCACATCAAAGAAACCACATGGAAATATCTTCTCCAACTTAGTAGTAGTAACAAGAATATTTTCCTCCATCCTGTCTAAACACTACAAGAAAATGCATTTAAAGCTACAAAACACATTGTAGCTAAATATGAAATTTTTCGTAGCTAAATGCTTTAGCCAGGCAAGATGTAGTGTGGCTAAAAGTTAGCTACAGACTTTACATGGTCTGTGGCTAAGGACTAATACTTATAGCTACTAAAAAAATTGAGTTGTAGCTATAATAGTACAAAATTCTTGCTATAAAATATATACTTGTAGCAAAATATTTTTACTCTTTTGCCACAACAAATTAAATCTATAGCAAGTTTTATATTGTAGACACAATATATTCTATTGTAGCAAATGACTTGATTTATTTGCTATGAAAATTTAAAATTTGTGGCTATTTTATATTTTTAATCTCGTGGCAATGATACTTGTATTTAGCTACAAATTAAAAAAATTATAGCTATAAAATTAAAGCATTTGCCACAAATATTTTTTCACAAAGCTAGGATCTGAAACTTTTTTCCATGACATACATAAATTATAGCTAATATTTTAAAATTTGCTATGAAAAGTGAAAATGTATCGCCTTATTTTTTATAATTACATAGACATTTAGTCATAATTACAAAAATTCATTGCTATAAATTGAAGAATAGTGACATAAACATTATTAATCACAAGAATTTTTATAATGTAGGTAAAAAATAAATTTCAACAATTTTGTTACTATAAATTTGAAAGGATTTTCCACAAGCTTTGTTAGTGAAAAAAGATACATAATGTAATCATGAATACATTTTTGAGATTCTAAAATAATTCTCAACTTACCTATAATTGCATTCTAAAATTTTGAGAATAGTCATAATATACAATTCTTGTAAGACATCATCCTGTTTGAGTCCAAAGCAACATAGTCTTCACTTATCTTTCCTTCCACAATCTTCAATTGCACCTTAGCTTGATCAACATCGGTTCCAATTTGTCATTTATATGCCCTTATTCCATAAATATGCCTATCAATAATGGTAGATAATTTAGCACCAAGAATGTAATGATTTAAAATTTCAAGGAAAAAATATAATTGTCTATGATCATTTTTTTTACAAAAATGTTTAGCAA
This sequence comes from Solanum acaule, assembly GCA_036250505.1. Lineage (NCBI taxonomy): Eukaryota > Viridiplantae > Streptophyta > Magnoliopsida > Solanales > Solanaceae > Solanum > Solanum acaule. The sequence continues at coordinate 1,433 of JAJOOR010005428.1, read as the reverse complement.
ATAAAAAAAATATAAAGAAAACAAAGGAGTAAGCAAACTTGTAACTTTTAAACTTCTTAAAACCTGTAGCTATAGATCTCAAATTTTAGTATCAATTATAAAATTCATACCTAATCAGAAAATTTCTTTTACATTAATAAACATATACAATCCATTGTAATACCCATCGACTCAAGCTAGGACAATAATCTTTTGCAAAAATATAGAATATAATTGTGTATGATAAATTATTTGTGGTTCAATCTTTTCTTGAACCTATACATAATAGAAAATTTAGAGCATACGACTGAATAAACAAAAACTTCATATTGTGAAAACTTATCTCATCAACTTGGAGAATGCTATGTAAAACCTACAAAAAAAAAAAAAACAAAACATTACAAACAAAAACAAAAAAATTGAACAAAGAGGGAAGGGGCGGACAAGAAGGATATGGGAAGAGTGGAAAGGATATCTAAGTTTTTATTAAATGGGTTTTAAAATTTTGGGGGGAACTTTTGATCTTTTGCAATTTTTAATGTTTTGGGGTAAGAGTTTTTGGATCTAAATGGGGAAGGGGGGAGACGGTTGGAGAGTTATTTTTGGTGAAGATTAATGCTTTGCTTTTATAGTTATTATGTTTGCTTATTTTAAAATTAACAAATACAATATTCTTTTATATATAACAAATACAACAATTGTTATCGATAATAACAAAGAAAATTATCTCATGAAAATAAAAATAATTAATAATATTAACAGTAATAAAACAAATATATACTTTACGTTAAGTTAATGGAAAAGGTCAATTATATATATATTGTTATTAGTTTTGTTATCTATTCTGCTTTTCAAAATAAATTTTTAACTTATACTTCTTATGTCTCATATTAATTGTCCAATAACAATAATAATAACATACCTAGTGAAATCTCATAAGTGGGTCTAAGAAGAATAGAGTGTACCTAGACGTTACCACTATCTCGTGAAGGTAGAGTGACCATCGACTCATATTAGTTGTTCACATTAATAAAAATAGTTATCTCAAATTAATTGTCAATTTATGAAATAAAGATAGAAATTAATTATAATGTTTTCAATTTCCCTTACAATTAATTCTTTTTTAAAAGTGTACACAAGTTTATGAAGTTTTAGATAAAAAAATATTATGTCGTAAAGTACGTAGTAAAAATTATCCTTTTTATTTCTGATTACTTAGCATCGTATCAAAGAAAAAATAGACAACTTATGACCACTCTTAATATTGAATTACTATTTTTAGTTTGAATTAAAATATAAAAATGATATGAATTCAAAATATTTTTCTCTATCTCTTAGAGAGGGGAAAATTTGTGTACACTCATGTATCTCAAAATCCCATATATTGTAGAAAGTTCTTCTTATAATGCACGCTCTTCAAATCTGATATTATAATACTATACTCGGTATTCATT
>JAJOOR010005427.1:0-22896 GCA_036250505.1 Solanum acaule | reverse complement strand
AGTAATGGAATGACAGTTGAGGTCTAGGGAGGGTAGAATGTACGTAGATATTACACCTACCTCATGGAGTTAGAATGTGATTTTATAGTATATTTAAAATTGAATTATAATAGAAACTTTAGATATCAAGAGTTGTGGAATGACAAAAGAGGGAAGATGGAATCTAAGTATTTTATACAAGAGCATTCACACCAATACAAAAATATAAAGTAAAAACTTGGTCAGTTGTGCATTCATCATAAAGACTTAGTTAAGACCATACCTCCAAATGCCACATTAATAGTAGGAAACGTCAAAAGTGGAGGAAGCTTCAAAATCAAAATCACATCCAAAAAAGAAACATAAAAAAATATGAGATGAAAATAAAAATTATCTATGTAATCAACATTCCAAAGAGCCATAACGGACAAATCTAATATGCAATCGAATAGGAGGAAGTGGAAACAAAAAAAAGAAAGAGTAGAACAACTTAAAGGACTAATGACCCTAACCCAATAACAGATTGAAGATATCATCTTGGTCCCTTCACACATTACTGATTGAAAGGGAAATCTTTAGATAGTGCAATAAGAAGTTCCAATCACAAAGTAATGGCAAAAAACAGAGACAAAACAAAGGTTGAAAATAGGAAATCACTAAATGAATTGATCAATTTATCATGCCTACGTTGGTTCGATGAATTGCAATATGCATTCACTAGTACATGAGTTATCTTAGACATCACTTCAAATACAAGATAATGGTGAAAGTTATCTCATATAAAATAAAGTACAAAATTCCCTCCCAAATAATAGCACAATAATAGTATGAGTCTAGGAGATGTGAGTAAAAATTATATCAGTGTTAGTTGACTTTGTAAAAAATCCCACATCTATTCCATCGTTAATGATATTCTTGGAGGTCATCTTTACCGTCACTATCAAGTCTCAAATTGAAAGCACATGTAATGAACATAATGAAGCTTATAAATTGTCAAATTTCAAAGCAAAATAACTTTAAGCCATAAGCCACCAAAATTGTTGTTAGAACATTACTCATTTCAAGCCAAAAGCAGTAGCAGCATGTAGTTAATACACTATAACTTCCACAACTACTATTCTAGCTTATTTCTTGACAAGGATGTGAAAAGTTATTCTCTGTAAAAAAAAAAATGCTCACAGTATCATTATCACAAATAGGTTACCTGCGAAAATACTCGACTATATCTAGCTTATTAAAGTTATTCTTTGAAGCTTTTTGACTATTAGAAATATGGATAGAGAAAATATTTTTGGATAAGAAACCTAGAACGTTTCTATTTTATTTTCTTGTGGTTGACTCGATAAATAACACATTGAATTGACTTGCTGAAGTTAGAGATTCTTTAGTTCTCGTACAATTATTCGTTTGAAGATAGTTCACAGTTTAATTTGTCAAGATATAATTATATTAAACGAATTAATAGAATTTTTCTTACAAAATATAATGGAGCGCGTTGTGAATCCTGGATCGACTGATCGTACACTTCTTCTTTCTCAGCATGAGTATAAATCAAAATTGTTATGAAAAGGTGAGATATCATTTAGTAGCCTTATGAGGACGGTGCGCATGAATGATGCTTGGAATTTATTTCGTTTGCATCGACCTCATGGATGTGTTGAAGAGATCTTACGTAGGTCAGGACTGTATGATGTGGTTTATGTGGGCAGGATGCAGTATGACCGTGCCCTTGTTACAACTATGGTTGAGCGTTGGAGGCCAAAAACTCACTGCCGAGTGGATTGAATTGTCCAGAGTAGGTTTTTTTATAGCTACGCACGCTGAATTCTGGTGCCATATGCTCCCATGCTTGATACCTGATTTGGTCAAATCCCTTTATTGCATGAGAACACAGAATGTAGTATGATTGCCATTTACCACATTGACATTTTCCTTGTGATGCATTACAATGTACTTAGTACCACCATGACCATGATGCATATGTGTCTGCACCTCAAATATGTTTTTCCTTTGTTGGTGATAGTTAATAAGTGTGTGACGCTGTGACTTTTTTCGATTATCCTAAAAAATCTTGAATGGTTTAGACATCCATTGTTGCTTTTATTGTACTAGCTGATTGACAAATTTTGATCTTGTAACAAATAGGTTCACAATCTGATTGTAAGTGAGTCTTACCATTGCAGTAACTGACAGGCCCCTGGCTGACTTAAGAAGACCATTGAATGACTCGGAACTGTTTGTTGTCAGCATGCCCATCTCCTACCTCCATCCCTGTGCAATATCCATTTGTCAAGATCGTTCTTCATTAACCACACATACACTTTCGGGTTAATCTCCTTGATCATCTCCATTTTTTTCAAAAAAAATTTCTCCTGACAGTGATTTGCAGCTGCCCATAAAAGGTTGTTTAAAGTGACATTTTTGAATTTTTTTTTGAAAATTGGCCTTCAAATGTCTTAAACAAAAACAATTGAACCCAATGGGGCATGCTAATTGGGAGAATTATACACGGATGAGAGTATTCCGTGATGCCTATCTGAAATTAATGCCACACCTCTACAACCCTTGACAACATCCAAGTGCAAATGATCAAAAAATAAACTCAATGTCTCCATGCTCTCATTCGCAACTATTGCAAATGCCAAAGGTAATATTGAGTCGTTACCATCTGTTGCAATCACAATCAACAACTTGATATCATATTTTTTATAGACATGTGTTCCGTCGATCAATATAACAGGACGACAAAACACAAACCCATCAATGCATGGTTTAAAAGTCCAGAACACATAGTTGAATACATCTTCAAAGACATTGACACGCCGCTTTGTTTTCCATTCAATTATTGTTCCAGGATTGAAGTGTTTCAAAGTTTCCATGAACCTCGGCAACTCGGCAAAAGAACCCTCCCAAGTACCATATACTTTTTCAAAAGCACGCTTGCGACCAAGATATGCTTTTCTTCTGCTTATCGAAATGCCATATGCTTTAAGAACGGTTGTTTGACAGTCTTTGATGGGAAACCTGAAAAGTAAAAATAATATTAATTATCAAAGAAAAAATGAATATTTTCTTATTAAAGAAAAATCATCTAAGGATAAAATAGTACCTTGGCGTTTTTTCTATATCAACATGGAGGACGTTAGCAACTATGAGCTCGAAGCTTCCTTCGTAACTCCCGGAACTTCTTCGTACATCTCAACATCCAAGTTGAAATGTCCATCGCGGCACGTACCCATATCACATGTATGTTCTTTAATGTATCTTCCAACTTTCCACATGTTAGTATGTTTATCATTAAAAGAAGTTAGCCTAAATTGACATCCTTGTTCTACACGCCCGCAAACAAGTCGCCATGATTTCTTTGTCGATTTAATAACAAAGTACTCCCTCGCTATCTTTAAATGTAGAAGCTTAACTGCTCGTTGCAACTGCTTCTTTGAATTGAACAACATGCATTTTTCAATATAAATAACACCATTCATGAAATCTTTCGATTCACCCCACGTACGTTGTGATGTATATTCATCATGTGTATCGCCGAAGATATCTGGACCATCTTGGAGATGATTCAGATAAGAAATTTCATGATTACGAAATGGACTCATGGACATTGTTCTTGGCGACCGATTGGGCATTAAAAAATCATCATCACTAGATAATGCCTCAAATGGAACATTATCTCCTGATTCCTCGGCATTAGACAAATCATCATTATCACTAGCTGAAGGTGAGCCGTAGTTTGAAAGGTCACGATCATCGATATTCACAGGATCAATGGGCTCATCTTTTGTGATATTTTCTCTATATATGTAAAAAAGTATAAATATTTGTCTCATGCAATTAACTTACTTAAATAAAAAATCAAGTGATGGACATACCGACAATCATCTGCATCAAAAATAGGCGAGACATGAAAATTTGAGGATGTCCCAACATTTTCCGTCATTTCAAAATGTGGGGACTGACCAAAATAATTATCTAGTCCATAACTTGGAGCAATATTCCTATTTTGCTGAGGTAAACTGCTACAAAATATATAATAATAATAATAATAATAAGAAGAATAATAAATCATATAAATTAATAAATAATTGACAAAATCAACAAATAATAATCGAAATATAATTATTGAGCATTACCAGTCACTTTCATTGATAGTTTCGTTCAAATCAACATCATATCGACCGGTAAAAATATTTTGATAATGAGTCATGTTAGAAAAATCAGTAGATTGAGTTATCGGAAATCCATCAACGCTATTATGATTTTCTAATCGGGGATGGACATCGACCGATAAAGGAGAACGTTGGTGACTAGTCTTAGGCTCCTTCCTAACATAGATTTCAAGTATTGTTAACTTGATTTGATCTATGTAGTCATTTGGAACCCTCAAAAAGTCGGTCAACGATTCGTCATTATAGATAATCCACTCTCCAAAATTTACTTGTCCTTGTGATAAAAATGAAGTAGGTATTTTCTGACTATAATCAAATTATATTCAATACTGTTTATACCCATTCTTTTATAAATTGATGAAAGAAATTTATGATATCGGACATTAATTGAATATTTAGCATTGTGTTTGAGAGGACAATTATAATAAACGGTATTTCCGTCATGTATAATTTCGCCATCCCAATAAATCGAAACTCCAACTTTTGGTTTAGAAGACATTTTTTTTTTGAGATTGAAATGAACAAATATAGAAGACTTTATGTTGTAGGTGCTATCAACTATGTTTGAATGTCCTCCTTAAATAGAGATTGAGCGATTTTTCAGAATAAAAAAATAAAAATACATAGTGTAATAATTTTTTTCGTTTTTATGATATGTCAAATCAATATAATTGTATAACAAACACTGCAAAAGCTTCATAAAGAGATAAAAACGTGAAAAATATTCCTCTTTGTAAAACAAAATTTTTTCTTCCACTTTATAAAGTGTAAGAAAAACTTACACTTTACAAAGTGTAAGAAAAACTTACACTTTATAAAGTGTAAGAAATAGTTCCATTTTATAAAGTGTAGGAAATAGTTCCGTTATATATTAAAATATACACATTATGAGACTAACGGAAAACGTTTAGAATATTAGATAAAGTGGAATTTTTTCTTTCACTAAGCCTATTTTAGTTACTTACTAAATTAATGGCTCATTTTGGTCACTTTTATGTTTTTGTGGCTTATTTAGGTTCCCAACTCGTGTTAGTATTTAGTCAGCGATAAATATTATTTGAGCAGAGATAGCATGTAATATTCAACATTAGGAAAAAAAATTAAACATTTTAAACTACTTCTGCGAGTGCTAGATCGGATTCTCCAATTTTCTTTCTTGCCTCTCTTTTTAAAATTTATGATTTGATGGAACTAGAAAGTTAAAAAAAAAAAGGATTGTTTATAAAATTTATGACTTGATGGAAACTAGAAAGATAAAAAAGGAAGCATTGTTAACATGTGAACGATAAGAACAAATATGAGTGCAGATAGTGTGATCGTCTTATTATCATTGAAACATTCTCATCAATGTGATCTCCATTACTAATGGACAAATCTGTTTGAAAACAGAGCGGATCTCGAGAATAACCTTAGTATCATGAGTATTCATGAATCATGATACGTGTGTAAGTCTCCTTAATCAATTAAGAACGTTTAACTTCAATTGAACCTATTACTTTAAGCTTGAATTATATGTACTTCTATAAAAAAAAAATTAAACAAATACTACCTATTACCTACAATAAGATCATACTGATATTAAATCTTTAATTTCTTCCAAAAGATCTACCCCTCTATTTTTTCGATTGTTGAATCTTCAAGAAGAATAATCAGTCTTCCTTCGTAATAGTCATTAATCCAATCAGAAAAGAATGAAAAAATTGGTTAACAATAAATCATCTCAAATTTATTTAAACCACCAATACATGCCAGTAAAATGAATATATAGTCTCCGTATGAAATCTATGTATCATCAATCATGTACATATGATGCAAATAATCAAATATATGGAACTCAACTGAAATAAACTAGTCTCTAGTAACATGTGTTACGTTTGCACAAATAAAATATCAAAATGATCAGTTCTTTTGGGCAGTTTTTTGGCACTTTTCTTTGATCCACTGAAATCCAGATGAAGTACCTTCTTTCATCTTCTTCATGCTAGTTGAAGCCACTGCCTTTGTTTTTTCTCCCACTTTCTTTGCCACTCCGACGCCGACAGCGGAGAAATGACCTTTTTTGGTCTCTTTGGTATATGATTCTCTATTGTAATCCCATTGATCAGCCCATGAATTGTCATATGCACTTTTTCCTCGACATGTCTTCTTGTTTTGATCAAAAGATGTGGAAAAAAAAAAGAGAGTAATAAGAGGAAGAGGTCTACAAGTAATGAGAAACTTTGGGAGAAAAGCGAGTTAATATAATAATATTGGAGTTAACAGCCTATAGGAAAGTAGGGATGTATTCTATAAGTAGATAAAGTCAAGGAGTATTATAAATTAATTAATCATCTATTGAAAGTACAATTTTCTCCTTGCCAACTTGAGAAACTACATAAATTTATGTATAAGACATGAATAAATATGATGCAATTATGTTGGGACAGTATAGTAAATAGACAGAGGATGGAGCTAGTCATCAACAAAGAAGCTAGAATGTAGTATGATGACATGTGGTTTTATTGACTGTAACAAACTTATCCACAAAACCCACGCTTATTTAGCCGAATGAATGTATACAATATGGCATCTATGAATCTTTCTTATTAAATTTTCTTCTTATTTTTTCGTCCGACTCTAATTTGGGTTAAAAAGGAAAGAGACATTTCCGCCCTTCGGAGGAATTCTGTTGCTTTTCTTTCTTTACAATTTCTCTATTTATTTTAATCTCTAGTCAATTCTACCAATAAAGCTAACCATGTTAGTTGAATAGTGGACAAAATGATTAATTAAGTTTATCACCAAATAAAAGGTTGAAATACATCACAATTTTTTCTCCACTTTAAAATAAGTGAATTGTTAGATTCTTTTTTATAGTTAAAAAATAAGTGAATTATTCCAAGTTCGAGAGAGTTATTGGAAATTTCTTTCATTTTTGTCACCGTCGGTCCAAGCTAATTAGTTGCCTAAAGCCAAAAATAAACTGGAAGCTTAACTTTTATTTATTTTCATTTTTGAGATGCAAAGTTATTTCTTTTCTTTTTATTGAATTTTTAAATATTTTTTCTATGGTCTTAAACTAAATATATATACCAAAATATTTTTTAATCTTGTGATCTTAAACATGTCATGTGAAAGTTAAATTTAAAGGTTGACAAAAAAGAAAGAAACATTCTATAATGTTTTGAAACAAAGTGAAAAAACAATTAAAATGAGACACAATACAATTTTTTTGTTTGTTTGTTAAAAAAGACTTATAATAATTCTACTATTACTAAAAAAAATGGGTCCTCAAATTTGGGGCCTAAAACGAATGTCTCATTTCTAAAGGGCATTGAGGCATCCCTGATTTTGCCACTCATTTATATTTTTTAGGTGATAATTTCAACAGATTTCATATTTATGATTTTACTTTGAATTATTTATAGTTTTAAGAATAGTTTGAAATAACTAAAAGGAAAAAGTGAAAAGTGGTGTTCAATTTATATCCTAAACTTTTTTTGTTTATGAGTGTGCATTGCGTCAATAATTTACTTATTGAAATGGAGGGAATATTAGTAAGCGGCAGTTTTTTTTTTTCAATGCTTCCAAAGAAGTGATAACTTTTGTAGTTTAAGAACAATTAAAAATAAACTGCTGGCTTTTTTAAAAATTAAAAATAAACTTTAGTCTACAGTCTACTCAATAGGAGTTTCAGGTGAAATTTTCCATTTTTTATAAATAAACTTTTGGCTTCTTTTTTTTCGCTGCAAATTCTGACTTCTTTGTTTTTCATTCTCTTTTCGTAATTGGGACTGGATAAATGCATATATTAAATTAAAGAGAGGAGTTCATTTCATTAGTCAAAACTACAATTGCTTGAACAACATAGCCACGATGAATATTTTTCTTGCAGAAACCGAAATGATATATATTGAGGGCAGGGGATATCTATATTTCAAATATTCGTTAGAAAGCTTGATGATCGTGTGATCTCAAATCTTGCAAGTATTTCTCAAAAAGCCATTGTGATACATTAAGGGCATTTCCTCTACTTTTGACTGGGAAAACATTTCTGCTACTTTGCCAACTATTTGTAAGTTTGATCCACTCCCTCCTCCAAGCTTTCAAGTTGAAGCCCTTGCCTTCTTCTAAACTTTCTATCAGATACTTAAAATAAATTGTGGCACGAGGACCATAATAATCTCGCAATAGCCCACTCCAATACTTGTTACCTAGAGAAAAGGGGACGAAAAATGAATCAACAAAAACCCTGTATAAAGTTCTTTCCTCCAAAAGCTAAACCTCAATAGGTCAAAGCTTGGGAAGTATAATAGAGCATGGATATATAAGTAAGACAAGCTTGGATGTTTTGCATACCATAGTCGCGAAGTAAACTAGCTTCCAGCTCAGTGTTATCGAACCACATAGTAATCTGAGTTCTTGCGTTCCATTCAAACTGCAAATTGTCCATTCAAGTTAAAAGATCATCCTGCTTTAAGCATGAAAGGTGTTTTACGTAAAAGACACCTCTACCTGTCTTTCCTGATCTTCATCTTGAGCAAGTTCCTTTGCACTCTCTATCCAAGGTCCTAGAAGGAATCCATCATGGCATCCTAAAAGCATATCTAGATCTTCCACTAGGCCAAGAAACTTTTGGCTAAGGTGTGCAACAGCATGCAGATCATCTAATTTATATGCTTCTATAGCGTCTAAGAATAGTTCATTTGCGTACTTTGCCAAAGCTTGTCTTGTCAGATCTATGAGGTCATACCTGAGAAAGATTGAGAACAACAACCACTACCATCATGAAGTGAAAAAAGGAAATAAAGAAGGAAACTTAAAGAGGAACTAGCATATCCAACCTGTAAGTACTGCTGTCAGATAGTTGATTTCCACTCTCCAGGAAAAGTTTTAGTGCATGTATAACTTCTGAAGTTGAATACCAAAGATGGGGTTTATCATAGGAATCATTTGGTTCTTCCAGAATAGCTCTTCTTAAATATCTTTTTCCATATTGTTCATGGACATCGTTTAGTACTGTTTGCAGTGTTGAAATGGAATTTGGATCAACATCTGGAAATGAAACAATAACATCTCTATTTTTGTCCTGCACAAGAGTCACAAAGGAAATGCTCAACGTAAAAAAACTACTACTTTGAACGTATAAAATAGGAGTCTTTGAAAGTATGATGATAAAAACAAGACTTTCTGGAGATTGATGCATGTTCTTGTATTGGCAGCATAAGCAAGGGAGTGCATGCACATTTGGAATGTACGAACCAGTTCAAAGTTCGGAAATCAACAAAATATATAACCAATTCCTAATATCAGCAAAAAAGCCAAAGCTTATAACCATATCGCAAGTTATGTACAGAATAAAACTCCAACAATGTACCTACATAGTGAAGGACAAGAGAAGGAGAAGGAAAATAAACAAGTGAATTACTTTTCTAGGCTGGTAATCTCAAATTTCCTTATAGCACTACTTTCGTAAGAATTCAAATCTTGAAATGAGGCACTATACTTGAAATCACGCAAAAGGGCAAGTAATAACCATGTTGACTTGGCAATAGTGCACAAACATACACAATGGAACTATCACACTAGATTTATCTCCATCAAGAACTACCAGTTTGCAGCCCCTTAGAATTTGAGGAGAGCATAAAGCTTAGGGGATTCTATTATTTTGTTTTGAGATGACACTACTTTTTGCATCTTCTTTTCCTTTTCTCCACTTAGCAACTTACACCATCCTAAATGTTCTCCACACATTTGTCCTGAATAATCTGTCTCAAAACCAATTCCACACATCGAATTGTATCTACCTAGCCCTTCCGATCTCCAAATATTTTTAGTCCCTAGGTGATGTCATAGTACTTCAAGAGGAGCATATTTGAAAGATCCCACCTAATTATTTCAGTTATAAACATGATATTATCATATGTCAAGTGAAAACATTGCTTCCATTAATTTATATCATATGTCACTAAAGATCCTTAAAATACCTCTTAGTGTAAGGACAAGACAAAGATACAGAATTTGCTTGCATAAACACCTCAAATGGAAGAATAAGGCAGCAATAAGAAGGTTTACTTACATAAGCCCCATCAGTGCAATTATAGATGGTATGATACAAAATATTCCAGGCATCTTGCATGGGCTGAACAAATCTCCCATAGCGTCTTCTGGAGTATAGATCTATCCAAGCCTACAGACAGTGTTTGATTGACTTATTAAGTGCCACATATGCAACCAGAATCATCATTTCAACTGATAACATATAGAAGTACTATGACACGAAAACATGCTAATTTGAACTGCTTTGTCTCTCAAACTATAGAATTTGTCAACATAGCAAAATCTTGTAAACTTGAAGAATCTTGACCATGCAGTTGTCAAAACTGAATAAGTAAAAGGAGAAAGGCTATTACATACAATTTAAAAAGCAAAGAACTTTGGACACTTTCTTATAGCTAACACAGTTCTTCACATATATTTGCTTGAATTGATAAGTCAAAGGAAATTACTATTAGAATACACAACACAAAGGGTCCAATTTGACTAAAAAGGAAAAGATACAGAAGAAATCAAGTGATAAACTCCAGCATTGTACATAAAACCGTTACATTACCTTGACATCAACTGGGCTATGCTGAAAAGCCATTTCAGACATAAGATCATACACCACAGGGTTCTGTTCAATGCCTTCCATTGACATCCCAACACCAACCTTTAGGCAAGAAAAAAAATTAAAACTATGATACATGAGAAACATGTCAAATTGAATTACATGAACAAGATCCTAATAGATTTGTGAATTGCAGATCCAAATCCAACACCACCAACGAAACAAATAATCTTGTTTAACTATTACCTATACCACCTAAGCTATCCTGTAATCTCTAAATCAATGAAAAAGGAAGCAGCAGACAGTTTTATTTTGAAATCCCTTCAGAAACATTCTCAAAGAAATTGATGGAGTTGGTCATGAGCATTGGAAGTAACTCAGCCGCATTGCTCAAAGATCCTAACAGATCAGGATATCAAAGATCCAAAAAATGGCAACCTACTTATAATTCTGTATTGGATACACAATTATAAGAAGAATGAAAACCTAATACGAGTACAACCAAACTTACCATGGTTGAGTTTTCACTGGTACGAGCTTCAACAGGTCCTGATCCCACTGCATCAAGAACTCCATACATTTCAACATTACCAGCAAAATTGTGTAGCATACACCTGAGATATTGAAAATAAAATTCGTGAATACAAACCGAGTAATTTTTAAAAGACAAATTTCAGGTGGCAATAGCTAATATACTAGCTCCATTGATTGGAAAAAGGCTGATGAGAAGGCTCCCCTCTAAACTCGGAAATTTACAGTATTTCATCTCTAGAATGAATAAGGCCTGAACTGATTTCAAGTCCTATAAAAATTACTGCTAACTACACCAGAAAACCATATTATGAGATTCTTGCTCACCAGTTGAACTTTTATGGACTTCATGGTCAAACCTGTATGGTGTCTAACGCTCTTAAAACCAAGGTCAGCCATGCTTATTATTGTCAGATCCCGACATGACATCATGACCTAGATTCGTGATGCATATAGAAATAATATATGCAACTACTTGCTGAGGATCAGTTCAGAATGTATTTGTTAAGCAAACCGATTTAAAATATTCTATTGTATCCAAGCTAACTCCATTCCAACTCATTACATGAAATATATGACATATCCAGTCAAAAAGACAACTTTAACATTAGTTCCAACTGAGACAGGGCAGATGAACTGAGTAAATAATATGCAAACTATTGGGAAGACTACATCAGATGCACAAAAGAAAAATAGCAATGTTACTTTCCATATGTATGGGATTCCATAGAACTGCTTTGAAGTAGCCCATATTGGTTTAACTTCAGCATAAAGATCAAGAACGATCAACTTGCCAAGAGGAACAGAATGTAGAAGTGCCTGAAAATAGTACATGCAGATAATTAAAATTTCAACGGACACAAAGGCCAAATTTTGGAGCATTCTATAATTCATCCAAAACATCATATTAACATGCCTCATTATCAAACAGCTAATGGAAATATGCAATATGCTTCATTTAATCAGCATGAACTCGTTTTTCTCTTGATAAAGTAACCAGCATGAACATTAGATATTTTTAAAGAGAGAAACAGAGACTAAGATAGACAACCTTCATCTGTGTAGGTCTCCAGAAAGGATCATAAGTGAAAAGCCATCCCTAGAAAAGTAAAAGGAAAGCATTGGTCAAAAATAAGAGAGAAGAAGCTAAACAAGGATAAAACATTTGATTTCATCACTTTGAAGACAAACTGTGTGCGCCATGCCAGAGGAATAAACTAACACTTCCACGATTCAGGCGAAGTGAAGCCAGGATGTTAAATTAATGCCCAAATGAAGAACTAAACACAATTAACTAATTAGGAGTTTCAGACACCGGTAGACATAAAATTGAGAGATTTTCAAATCATTGGAAAATCAGCTACTAAAGAGTTAAGCTTTTTTACCTGCATTAGCCAAACTGCATCTGAATCAGCACTTTGCATTCCTTTAAAGATTGTGGCCCCCAGTGAAGAGATATAATCTGGATCATCAACTGGAGGTGTGTTCTCATCAAAGGTATCACTGCAATATATTGACATTTTCCAACTAGGATGAGACAAAGTAGGGAAAGGCTACAAAGATAGGCTATTACACATGGTGACCATCAAAATTGCTCTATGCAAGCATGTCAATTCTTGATCATAAACAAAAGACTCTAGGAAGTTGGAGATCATGTTGATGGAAAGAGGATTTTTTGAAAATGGAGATAAGAATTAGACACTTATGCTAACATGTCGAGAGTTTAACAAGTTCTAAATATTTGAAGGAACGAAAATTCATGGAGACGGACTGTTCTATGCCAACTAGTTTTCAATAATACATGAAACGGTAGAAGTAAAATGATCTTTCTACCTGACAATAATGGAGTTGAAAAACAACTCACCAGTTATATATGTGGCTACTCCTTCCATATTCTGAACATCACAGTTGGTCCCAACAGAAAATAAAAAAACAGAAAAAAGACTTTATTTGAGCTACAAAATTTTACAATGACAGCATCAAAATAAGATTGTGATTGATCCAATGGTGATAGAAGCTACTATATTACTATACCTTTTAGCTGTTGCTCAATAAATGCTTTTCCGATTTCAACAAACAAAGGATCAGTTGCATCAAGAAGATATGTGCAACACCATCTGGTATCACTGTTCACAGTAAACCTGAAACCGATAATCAATTGTAAATAAATAGCAGACAATTGTAGCATTATGTTTATTCAAATTACGCTCTTCATTTCTATCAAGTTAGGTTATCAGTTATAGTACAGGCATGACAATATTACTTAAACTTCTTCATAGCTCATCTCATGGTATATTGTGTTGTTTAATCGAATAAAAAACATAACTGGGTGAATTTTTTGCATCACTTAATTAAAGCAGACATAACCATAAGAAGACACCATTTCATAATAGAAATATTTGTCTTGGCAAATCAATCATTAGAGAAACGTAAGAATTAATTGAACATTATACTTGGAAGTTGGAATAGTGTCTAATATTTTCAGCAAATTAAAAACTTCTATAGTCATGTCATCATCAAGAAGGATCAGTCCAAACATTTTTTATTTCTTAAACTAATTTTTTCATACAACATTAAGAAAAGACAATTGCACAACAAGCTTACTTACCTATTCAAGAAAAGACACAGCCATACTATTAATTATTTATATCATAAGTACTAATTAAGTGAACTTAGTAATTGACCACTTTAGCTTTTAATTATGTCCTTATCTCCCAAGAATACAGCTTATTAGAAAAGGTGATTATAGTCAAAGATTGTGAATGAACTAATATAAAAAGACAGTGAACAACCAGATCAAAAAGAAAAGCAACGCATCAATTTATAAAAAAATACCCAACTCTCTTTCTCGAATGAGCATCCACGGTTTGTTTTGCATTTCATAATTACATAGGACCAAGAAAAAATAAGATCAAGATACAATTAATTAAGGAGAAATAGCATAAGAGGAGAAATAGCATGAGAAAATATGATTTCAAGGTAAATCTTTCCAACTAGCTGATTTTCTCTAGTTCTCTCCACAATAAATCCAATAGACAGATTGAAAGAATCCAAAGGAAATAAAGGAAAGAAAATAGTAGATAGAGGCGTTAGCTTCTCTAAATCAACAATCTAGTACTGTGTTAAAGTAGAGGTGCAAGTATATACCAGTTCCCCAGACGACTTATCTTTGCTGATGGAAATACATGCTTCAGTGCTGCTGGAACATTTCCAGAAAAGCCTGGAAGAACTGAAAGATGCACGAAATCATCTCAACAATAGTTTACCGAGGCAACAGTACACAGAGGTCAAGGGCACACTATTTAACTTATACAGATTCTATTTATTTTTTAAGCAATTCCTTAATTTGTTTTAAGCAATCAAGAGCGTGTTAGAAATTAAACAAGAAACAGGTTACCATGATCATTTAATGTATAAGGAATTCCACATGAAGAGTTAAATAATTTTATGAAAGCTTAAATTTTGTATATGAGAAAAGCAACCTTATAGATTACTTTCATCCTCATATTTCTCCTTTTTAGTAAAAACTGTGCCTCTACTTCATCAAAATTGTATAGAATTTAGATGCATGATCAACTTCTGACTCCTTTCTACCCAAAATATGTTTTGAGATAAGCCTTTCTCCGTTGGGAAAATCATGAGAGTTTAAGAGTGCTTCTACATAGCTGTACCTGGTGTCATCCCAAGCTCATACATTCTACCAAGAACTTTCTTCTGCAGAATGAGTTGCTGATCCAACCAACTTTGCGGAAGTGGCCCACCCCATCTATGATAGATGCATTATGTTTGAAATTCAAGCAAACAGATATATAGTAAAAAAAAAACACGCAAGCCAAATTTCTTATGAGAGAAGTATCTATTGAACAAATGAAACAAAGTTAAATGCCAGGAAAATATTTTTATGTTGAAAAGCAATGCTAAATAAGTTCATGAAAAAACAAAGAATAGCTCCTGAATGAACTAAGCATTGAAAAATAGCACCATCAATTTCCTGTGACTTATTTAGGTAATACAAATGTTCAAATTTCTACAAGATGAATTTCTTGCAAAAACTTCAACTATTTGATCGAAATGCATGATGCAAAAAGAACTCATTCTTCAAATGAAGCATCATTCCCCCAATTTTGATTTATGCATAACTACAGTGACACGTGATTAGACAAGTGAAAATATTAGATGCTTAAAATGGAGTACAAGGCATTTGTACTAATTAGTTAGCTGCACATTGGCAGTACCAAGTGAATTGTTCTTTCCTCTATTTTTTCAGTTAACAAAACACCAACTCTTGGGACTTCAATAAATAGTATAGATAGGTCAATGACTAGAAGCTCACTTATGTAGGTTTCCCATACGTGACCATGCAAGAAATGCTGGACCACCAAAGAAATCATCCAGATTTGAAGTACTAATATTGAAGTTCTGCACAAATGAAAACCACTTGTCAAATATATAAGTACACAAAATCAAGCAAATAAAGGACACAGTAAGACCAATGTTACATCATAAGAGAACTAATAGTTGTTTTTGGATAACCATGAAGTTCGGGCCAGCTTGCGCACATCTCAACTATTTTACTAGGTATCTACTATCTTTCACTAGACCGGATAACTCTACCTATTAAGGCTTAGGCAGATGCGAAGAAATCACCTAATATTTTTTGTCTTTGTTGGGGAACCTTTTGCACCCACTTCATTGATCACTAGGCCACATCCTTGGATTCTCCAAAGAGTCTTAATATTATACTTAAGTTCAGATATACATTAAGTATATGTCCACTGTCGAAAACTGAAGATTTTACCAGAAAAGTTGAAGTTCTAGAAGTATCTTCAAATGAAGCAATAGATCACATACTAGTGGACTTTAAGTGTCCAGAATCACAGATATCGTAAAAGTATAGACGATAATCAATTTCATATCATTAACAGTAGCATAAATATAGAGATTGAAGAATTTGATTTGCCCTTTATCAATGTACTAGCCAAAGATAAGGGTTCCATTACATCAAAGCTAGTTCATGGTGGATTCCAAAGGTTAAATATAACTTTACTAAGTCAACTTAAGCAGATTTTTGAGTTTTTGTATCAAAATTTTTTACTTGAACCTTTCACCCGACATCTGCACTTTTCTACCGAAATTGATCTCTTTGAACAGACTCCATTAGAGCCTCTTTCCTTTTTGCTCGTCTGATCTACAACTACATAATTGCTCCATACTCCTAAATGAGTCAACAATTTTCCAAGTTCATTTGGATAGAGCTATACATTCTCCAACAGGCTTAGTCAAAATATCTTTCTCAAGAAATTGTAACAGGAAATCAATTTACTCTCTAATGGATTTTCCATATGAATTAATCTAGTGAAATGAAAGACTCTCAATCCTATGCAACATAAAATCAGTAAGATGAACTAGAAGAATCTTCAACTAAGACAATCAATATGAAACTATTGCCAAAGGAGAATACCTTGAAGACCTTTTGCCATATAGCTTCTTGCCCAGTGAAAGCCAATGGCAAGTTGATTCCCTGGAGAGCCATCCAGTCAATCTCCTTTTCCCATCTTTTCCAATCCCACCAAGCAAATGTATCTAAAGGAAGAAATCAACAAAAGTTTAAATATACCTCCTGATCTGGAAGAGAACTCAAAGAGCGTCGAAAAAAGTAAAAGAAAGATGGTTTACAGCTTGATGTGACAGCATTCTGGTAATAGCTCCAAGGAACAGGTCTCTTTACTAACACTCCTGCATCTTGAACAGCAGGGAGAGAGCCAGGATCAGGTACAGAAGCTAATTGTGCTCCACCTGTTTTGCTCCATGATATATGTGCTCCACACCAATATTTCAAGTACCAATGAACACCTGACAATATATCTACTGCTGTGGTTCCATGTATTCTGTGTAACATTCGGATAGATTTACTAATAGAGTTCCACTTGTGACTTGTGAGCAATAAGTTACGTATAAAAGAGAATTAAACTAGTTAAATCTTTTTAAAAATTTGGAGAAAAAACATTCTTCTTTGTAATTATGGTATTATTTAAGTTCTGCTACAAATGACATAACAGAATTGTAATGGTTGAAAAGCAATATTATATGTTTAGCACAAAATGAGCTCATATAGCTCTCAACATACCAGACTCATACGTAATACATATATGTTAAGAGGTGAGCTCAATCAACTGTCATCACTATACAACAGAACTGGCGTGTGAAACTTTATACAACGGAAAGGAGAAAGAAGCACTAATATTTGGTACTTCCTATTTTACAGGGATAAACAACGAAACACAAATTTGGTACTTCAAGGATATTGTCACTGTAAACTACCGTAATGAATAAAATTGTTACTTACAGAATTTCAGGAGAACCATCTCGAGCTGAGCCAGGGTGATTGCTTATGTTGAAGCAAAACTCTCCACCACAATGTTCCTACAAATGAAGAACGAAAATGTTACACAATTCTCTTTAATTTGCTGCTATCATGTATAAAACTTTTAAACGAACAACTAGTAAAACACCTTGGGAATGATGTGGAACTGAAAGCTCGAAAAATGTGAAGGAATTAGGCGATTAAGAACGCCGTAGGCGGCGGTTAATTGGACTGAAGAAGGTGCTCGTTCACGTTCCTGAATTTCTAGAAGCGGCGAAACGTAGTTGACTCCGAGCGTCGACGAATTAGCTACGGAAAAGATGAAAGCGCAGAAGAAGATGAAATTTACGGAGGAGATGATGGAAATGGAATCCATTGCTGAAATTGAAAGTTGTTGAATTGAAGTGATGGATGAAGAAGACGTTTATAATAGTGGAAATGTGAGACATGTTCTCGTTTTGTAGTAGAAGAAAGAGTATCAATGGAGTGGAAGTTGGAGGAGTCGAGACAAATTTTGCAGGCCAAAGGAGTATAGAATGATGATTCTTTTTTCTATTTTTCTTTATATATATATATAAAAGGGTGTAATGACAAATGATAGTAATTCTTTTCTTTAAAAATCAAGCGCCAAAGGTCAACAATGAGAAAGATTGATTTTAGTATTTTTGCCTGCAAAATAATAATACCCATCGTTTATTTTTGGGATCAAAACTATCTTTGTCGTCTATATTTTAGACTACAAATACCCTTCAAATGTTATACTTGTCATTGGAATTAACATGGCAGCCTACCAAGCAATCCAACGTAACAAAAATATTCAACAATTTTCAGTAACATTCAATTAAATCTCTTCAAACTTTTACACTTCAAAAACGCAATAGAAGCTAATAATTTCTCATCAACGAACTTTCAAATGAGTAGTTATTTCGACTTTCAACACACAAAGAGTGACTTCAAGAGTTTTTCAAACATTATTCAACCTTGGAATGAAAATTTCGTCCTCAAATTCGATGACTCTAAAATAAAAAACAATGAGCTAGATCCTTCAACACGACAGCTACAAAATCAAACAAACTTCAGCACACTTTGAAATTGGAGTTTTGAAATCTGGACAACTCAAACAAGAACAATGAAAGAACTATTTTTGATTTTTTTTTTTTTTTTTGTGATAGAGCTCACCAAGAAAGAACAACATTATTAAGAGAGAAGAGATTTTTGCGATGTCGGACTGCTTAGGTGGACTACCATGTCAGGTCCATCGGTAATGATAACGTTTAAAAGACATTTGTGGTCTAAAATATGGATGACAAGGCAAGTTTTGATCCCAAAAATAAACGAAGGGTAAATATGAGCTATTTCAAATAATTTGAGGGTGATTTTGACCCAATTCTATTTTTTAATAGATCTCTTGAATTATTAATTATGGTGACTTATAATACATATTTGGATGTTAATTCTGTTTTAAAAAAATAAAAAGATTTCATGTTTAAACTCGCAGTCAAAATATAAAGGGAAAAAGGATAAATATACCCCGAATTATGGTAAATGGTATGCAGATATCCTCCATTATACTTTTAGGACATTGATGCCTCTGCCGTCCAAAAACTAGAGTATATATGCCCAACATATCTAGCGGTAGCTTAAAGTAAATCCTTGAATCTCATATCCCTTCGCCAAGAGAAACTGGGAAAAGTTGATGGGACCTGTTGTGAACTCAATGAGCGACTTGGCGGATGGAAATTTGGGAAATTGAATAATTATTTGTGGGACTCAGGTGGAGTGTGGGCGTGCTTAGTGCGTGAAAATACAACTAGTTATTACTATAGAAGAGGTCGTAAGAGCATATTCAGGTGGAAGTTGTTATGTGTTGTCTTTGTTTTCTCATCTCTGTTCTTCTATATTCTCGTCCTTTATGGAGTATATTTCTATTGTTTCCTATGCAGATCATTTTTCACTTCATAATTTAGTCAGTTGGTCTTAATAAAATCAGTTGGTTACTATTCATGAACATTGCACTTTCTGGAGATGTCATATGTCATGGTCTTTTCGTGAACATTTTCTGCTTATATTCTTACTTTGGAGCAGCGTTACTGCTTTTCTCCTTGTTGCTTTTAAAAAAACATTTACACAATTAGAATTACGATAAGCTAGTAGTCGAATATGGTTTTATAAATGTGCCGTCCACAATTCACATAATCCTTTTTTACCTGGAAAACTGCTAGAAGCAAAATTGACATTGCCAGGAACTGAACTACTGAAAAATATTTGAAGTGACATTGAATTCTACAAAGATTGGAGTACTCAAATTTAGTACCTGCCCTCTTAGCTTGTCCTTGTTATCCAAAACATTTAGCAACCTTGAGATACTCTATTTTCTTCATGTATAGTATCTCTACAAATCACATATCGCAGATTTTGTGTATCAAAATAAAAAAATCTTCCCTAAGTTGTTTGTAATAGTAGAATCTTTTCAGTGCAATATACATATATATAAACGATGTCTAAGACTCAAATCATTTACCGTCTCCAAGCAAAAAACTGCAATTCACCATCGATCTGTGTACTTGTCTTTCACAATTTAAAAGAAGCTTTCAGTGTAAAAAGAAGACGATTAATCAACAATTCGAAAGTGCTTTTTGAAGTCAGTCCCTCGAATTTGTAGGGAATTAGAAGCAATACACCTGTTGTTAAAAGTTTCCCATTCAGTATTTTCACATTGTGAACTAAAATGGAGAGACCATTTGAGAATTTTGAATCTGCAGTTTCTTTCAACATTTCATACATACATCAGGGATTTATATTTGAGTAGTTGATTGAGGCCTTCTTTGCTTTCAACTACCTAAAAGAAAGAGTGTTGAAAACAAAGTATAAAACGCATTCATTGAATTATTATTTATTTTGTTTGTTTTTTTGTTTAGTTTTCAGAGAGTTTCATCGTAAAATATTAATATCGTAATTGCTTCGACACTTTCAATTTTTGAATTTCTTGATTGGATGTTAGCTTTCTTATAATTCATCTCTTTCTAAGAAAAATATTTTAAAAAATTTTTTTGATCGAATTTTATCTAGACAATCTAGTAAGCTTTGAGATCTTACAAATATAATTTAAAATCGTTATTAATCAATCATGTGTTGGACCCACCATCTTTTGAAGTAAGTAAAGGACACAAAGATGCGGATTTGCCTAGGGTGTATGTGTTTGGTATAAATGGAGAAAAATAGTTTTTTTAGAAAATACTCCTTCTGTCCCAATTTATGTGACACATTTCGCTTTTCGAGAGTCAAACAATTTAAGTTTGATCGAGAATTTGCTCATGAAATTTTCAAATTTTTTAAAATGAAATTTATATATTTGTAAACTACACAAAAAGTACTATAAGTCTCAATAATTAATAATACAAAATATTTATAAGATATAGAAAAAATTTACGATCAAAGATAGACATGTTTGAATCTCGATATCCGAAATGTGTCACATAAATTGGGACATAGGGAGTATGTAATATTATCTTGAAAAACATCATGTTAGTGAAAAACTTAAAATATAACAAAATTACAATATTACAATTGAAAATAAAATGAAGAAATAAATCTCTTCAGGCTGAGGCGCGGATATCTCGCTCTCTTTAAGGAGATTTAAGCCCACTGCAGGAAATGTTTTCACCGATCCAGCAGTAGTCCTTCTTGACTTGTCCCCTTCAGGATACAACAGCCTATTCACAATATATAACTCAACAACCCTGGACAAGAATTGAGTTCAAAGCTCCACAAAAAGAACATCTTCCTTCAACTAATAAGAACTCTCTTTTTTGACTAACTCTTTCACTCTATTTCTTGTGTGTATTGTATCTCACAAACCAAATGAAGACCACCACTATTTATACTAGAAGAAGTCTTCCTAGCCATGAATAGGAAGATAATGGTGTAGTAAATAGTGAAAATAATGGTCTTAGGAGTTACAAAGGTTACAAGAATAATGAAGGAATTAAGAATGAGATAATGGAGAACCATTACATCTTCTGCCAGAAAACCACAAAACGGACAACCACTACAACGTTCTAAGCAACGATATAACAAAGTAATGGCAATTAAGCCAAATGATAATAAAGATGACATCAAATGTCATCAACTGTCTAACGGTAGTAAAGCACCTAATGATGTGTTATTAGGCAGAAAGCAAATGACATTTAGCAAAGTATAATAATATTAAAAGTATAATAATATTAAAATGCCACAACAATCCCCCACTCATTTTAAGTATTAGACAAGAGAGTATATCAGCTGAAGGAAGACTACTATGCATAATGAAGGTGTGCTCTGCATTGAACCTCCACTTAGTGAAACAGTAACTTTTACTCCAGAGTCGTAATGGTCTCAGACTTGAACTATGACTGCTTAAGGGAAATAAAATATCACTGCTCACACATAATAATCAAGGTGTTGACATGAGCTTTAAAAGCCAGCACGTTATGGCCATGTGCTATCCCGGTTTCATGAGTGCATTTGAGAATAAGCCTAATTCTCATAGGAAGCGACCTACTTCCACACATCACATAGGTGAAATCTGTCGAGAGTGCTCCTGTAAGCTTAACATTCCACCCATACGAGCTACAGATATTCATTAAGAGTTTTATCAACTCAACCTTCACAAACTACAGGAAACAATGCACTCACATCATAGGGAGGGAATAAAAATATAGTGCATTTTTCACAACAAGTCATCATATGATTAGTTTTTCCCTTTGAACCTGGTTATAGGATCTCTAGTCCCCAGGTTGGGTTTCCTCATATATGACTCAAGGATTTGTAGGCTTCAATCCCATCCCCTTCGATGTGCTTCAGACCTTTTCTCTTGTTAAGGGCTTAGTAAGAGGATCTGCAAGATTATCACAAGATTTGACATAATTAACATTAATGGCACCATTTGTCAAATATGATCTTACATTACTGTGTTTCCTCCTTATAGGTCTGGATTTACCGTTGTAATAACGGTTTTGAACTCTACCAATCGTAGCGGTGCTATCACAATGAATTAAAATAGGAGGAATTGGTTTTTCAAAATAAGGTATTTGAAATAACAAATCTCTTAACCAATTCGCTTCCTCACTAGCTGAAGCTAAAGCAATTAGTTCAGCCTCCATGGTAGAGTTAGCAATAATAGTTTGCTTTTTTGATCTCCAACAAACAGCACCACCACCTAAAGTAAAGACATAACCAGTGGTAGAACATGAATCACCTGATAAAGTGTTCCAATC
>JAJOOR010005426.1:0-24272 GCA_036250505.1 Solanum acaule | reverse complement strand
AGTTTCTTTCAAGGAGCCAATTTCAAAGTTGATTTCAAATCCCCAATGTTTCCCCAAAAACCCTAGTTTTCAATCTTGGCATGGGTTCGATTCCAAATGATTTTCAAAGGCTTTATTGCATTGAATTATGAATGATTTTTGGTTTTAAAGATGAATGAAGGTGATTTATTCTTATAACCCATGTGTTCCCCCAAATTCTTAAGTGGTGAATTGAGATTGGGAATTGGTTGATTATGCAAGTATGTTGAATTGTTGATGTTTATATTAGATTAGTTATTGAATCATGTCAATTTCCTTATCTATTGTAGTATCTTAGATTTATGGGTTGATATTGGTTCATTGCCCTAAAGGACAATTTCATGAAGGATTATGTATGATTATGATGTGAAGTATATTATATATGTGTGTGATCTCAATGAAAATTTTATGATCATGTTTAGAATGTAATTGGGTTGTGATTGAATGTTATTTCTCAATTAACACTTATGAATGATGAGGCTATATGTGAAAGGTGATTCTCACATATACACACTCATGAATGATTAATGAATGAAGTTGCTATGATTATGTTAATGATGATGGGTTGATTGAAAGGCTATTCTCAATTGTACTCTAATAAATGATAATGACATATTGTGAAAGGACTTTCTCAGAATATGGGATTCTTAGTTGAAAGGCTAAGAATCATCTTTCACACACTCATGAATGAAGTTTCTATGATTATGTTAATGATGATGGGTGGATTGAAAGGCTATTCTCAATTGTACTCTAATAAATGATAATGACATGTTGTGAAAGGACTTTCTCAGAATATGGGATTCTTAGTTGAAATGCTATTCTTATCTTTGAATCTATGAGCTATCTACTGAATGAATGTTGGATTTAAGATGGATGCCCATCCGGGAGTTGAGGCGGGGTATCTAGCAATAATCTCTTATCCCATAATAATGAATGTTAAGTACTCCATGGGGAATAATGCTAAGCACCGAGTGGATATGAATTGAGATGGATGTTCATCTGGTAGTTGAGGCGGGGTATCTAGTAACAATCTCTTGAGATGGATGCTCATCCGTGAGTTGAGGCGGGGTATCTAGTAGCAATCTCCCTATCCCATAACTATGTTCCCACATAGGTCTAGCTAGTGGATCCATCTAAGCTAAAAGCACTAGTACTACCTTAGGCAAGTAGGAATCCCCTATCCGATGAGGGTGACACCAAGATTCCATGAATTTCTCGCATGGTCTATCTTGGTAAGGCTTACCCCCACAAAGAATGTTAATGAACTATGGCTTCTCAAGAATGCACTACTTAGTGTGGTTGGTAGTATGGGATGCCATCCATGCATTGCACAAGTAGGCTTTGAGAGGGTTTATGGTGTGTTCCTTTATGTTATAATGTTAAATGAAATGAATATGCTTTTATGATGATGCTAATGGAGAATGTTGGTTTAATGTCTAATGAATGAAGGTGTTCTTAATGAAGCCAATGGGAATGTTGACTTATGTATTTAATGTAATGATGCATGCTATACTTGGATTGTATTATGAGTTACTTCCTTGTCATGACTTATTGAGTATGAATGTGCCTTGTCTATGGTGACTTCAAAGGAGTACTTAGTGTGAGTAGTAGTATGGGATGCTACTTATACATTGCACAAGTATGACTTAGGGTTTCCCTAGATGATGGTCCTAATGTGATTATATGACTTATGTAATGTTTATGTCTCTTATGTATGAGTATTGTGTAAATATGGAAAGGTTGAATGGTAAGTTCATTTTTGGTGACCTTGAGGTGGTACTTAGTGTGAATAGTGGTATGGGACGTTGTTCATACATTGCAGAAAGTATAGCTTGAGGGTTACTTGAGGTTGAAGCTTAAGGTAATGAAATATCTTATATGTTGATTATGTTCTAATGTGGTGAAATGACTTGTATGTGGATTATGTCTTGTATTATGCCTCTTATGCTTATGTTCATGAAGTTTTATCAAAATGGCATATATCATGACTTTCAAATAAAATGTTTGTTTTAAGCATGTTTTTGCATGGCTATCATACTTAGTACTTAATTGTGCTAACCCATATTTTCTTTACCTTTATGAAGTGTAGGGATGGGTACTCGGTTTGACTCTCTCTAGTAGATGCTTGGATTTGAGATTCTTCCAAGGCAAAGTGGTATGTCCACATAGATCGAGGACAAGTATTGTAGTTTCCATTTCTTTCATGTAATAGACATTTGTTAGTCTTTCGATTGTAAAGGGTCGTGTCCCTACTTTAGTTTTCAAGATATTGGTTAGATCGCAACGTGAGACAATAGACTTCTGCTATTTTCAAATGATTTAAATGATGTTTTTATTGTATGGTCTTAAATAAAGTTTAACTCCATACCATTTTCCTTATATCAAATGTTATGAATGTTATGAGGCTTGTATGAGACTTTTTGGAATCTTGTACGCCGTGTCGCTTCTGGGGTATAGGCTTGGGTTGTGACAGAGAACTTCTTAGGGAGTTGGTTAGGAAGAGTCCATGGAGTTGTTAGAATACTAAGCTTGAATGTGGTGTCGTTAAACATGAGGTAGTTCTTGATATGAGTCCAATGTTGATTAAATGAGGTGCTGAAAAGTAATGTTCATGGGATGAGACTCCTTATAGAGAGGTATAAAACCCGAACCTTAGGATTTGGGTTAAGCTTGAATATAGCAAGAGTGTGTCGCTAGACTCGGGCCTTAGTAAGAATAATCATGTACCCTTGGGGGGACTAGGAGTTGCAGCCAATGAGGTATGGTGTAAGGAAAGAAGAGCGTAGTTGAGGAGTGTCGCTAAGCTTAATATTTAGCAGTCATATTACCCCAGGCATGGTATTCCTATTCTTACTTCATGCCCAGATTTCCTTTGTTTCAAATAAGGTAACTTCAGAGAGAGTGTGACTACGTTCACAACAGCATCGTTCATGATTTAGGTGCTATAAGAATTCCCAACTCTTGGTACGAATCAGTCCAGCCTGTGTTAGTAGGCAAGTTCATGAGTCAGAAGAGATAGTGAGAGTAACCCCATTCCATAACCAGTCCAGCCGTCATTTGAGGACGAATGATCCCAAGGGAGAGATAATGTAACACCCCGGAAAAACTTTTGAACTAAGACTCGAACCCTTCTTCATTGTGAGTAGGATTTTACCAAGGAATTTAAAATTTCTTTAAGTATTAAGGTCAGGTACTAGATATAGCACCTTGAGTTCCAAAAAAGAATTAAACAAAATTCATTCAAGTCATACCTTAGTTCTTTTAAGTTTTGGGTCATTCTCAAACGACCATAACTTTCAGTACAGGATAAGTTAGGAGACCGATAAGATATCAAATGAAAGGTCTCTGAGTCCTCTTTCCAACTACACTGAGTTTGCTAATTTTCGAGCTCATATGAAGGAGATATACCCTTTTTAAGTCAGGTTGTCCATTAAAGGAAAGTAACCCAAAAATAGGAGGGGTATTTTAGTCTTTTTCTTACCCCCACTTATTCTAAATGCGAATTACACCCAATTAAGGGTCTAAACTAGTTAGAATCAGTTTCATTCACCCCCAAAAGCATTTAGGGTTTTAGAGAGAAGATTCAAGAGGAGGAAAAGTTTAAAGTTTCAAACGTTTGTTCAAGAAATTCAAAATTTCACCGAGAACCTAGTTCTTTGAGGTATGTAAGCTTCCATAGTGTTGGGTTTGTTCACCCACACACCAATCATGTGTTTATTTTGTGAATATATCCATAAATATTGAGCAATTTAATTTCTTGATGTGTTCTTCATAAGTATTCTTGAAATTTTCTTATCGATTAAGTTTTGATGTAAGATTCTACTTGGTTCAACTTCAAACGACCATATCTCCTAGAATATGAAGAGTTACGTGGCTCATAACCTATAAAATTAAATTTATTTGAATCTACTTTCCAACGCCACCAATTTCACGTCAATCCAACTCCCGAGTAAAAAGTTATGACCATTTTAGTAACCTGACACAGTGATACGAATTAGTTGACGGGAAATCATTAAAAAGGGTCATTTTTGTCTTTTTACCTCCAAGAAAACCCTAAACAAATTTTTTGACTAATAAAAGGCTCAAAACAATCAGATTTTCATCTTTTAATCCATTATTCTCATCTCTCTCAAACCCTAGGGCAAAACCCCAAAGAAAAATCAAAGTAGAAGACTCAATTCAAGATTCCTTCAATCTTTTTCAAGATTCTTCTTCAAGGTAAGTCTTTCTCCAAGAATTCCATTATTTTCAACTCAAATTCCTCCGTACAATTATGAATCACTAATGAAAATCATAATTCTTGGCCATAGATATTTCAAGAAAATAATTCAAGAATCACAAGAAAGGTTTTCTTGATCGTTTACCTTCAAGCTAGGGTTTCAAGGCTTCTAATCAAGTTCTTCTTCAAGATTCTTCAAGAACCTTGTTCTTCTAGGTATGTAAGTCTATCATAGTGTTGGACTAGTTTGTCCTCACTCCCTACATCTTCTTTCAAACAAGTAAAAGAGATATCTAGGATTCTACCCCTAGATTTGAATATTCTTGAGATAAGTTGATTTGAGTTCTTGAGTTCATGGTTCTTTTAAAAATTCTATTCCTAACTATTAAGTTTCTATATTTTTATTGAGATCCTTGAGTTTATTTGGTCATGGCTTTAATTCAGCATGAACCCTATTTTGAATTATAAATGTTGAGAAATTTTTCAAAGCCAACACTTGAGTTTTAAACTGAGTTTTGAGGAAATAAGTATGAGAATGAGAAAAGTCGTATACATGAGTTTCATATTGTTATTTAGACCCTAAGTCCAGTCGTTCATACCCATAAATTCCGCATGAACTCCATTTGTTGAGTATCTTTGAGAGGAGTAGTATCTTCAAGTTCTAAGTCTTGAGTATTTAGTTCCTAATCATTTTGGGATTATATTCCTAATCATGAGGCTACTACATGTTACCCATGAAGGTCCTTGAGTTGAGTAGTTCATGCCCATAATTCCGCATGAACCCTATGAGTTGAGCAGTCTTGAGATGAGAGGTATCATTGAGTCCTTGAGTTGAGTAGTTCATGCCCATAATTCTGCATGAACCCTCCGAGTCGAGCATTCTTGAGATGAGTAGTATCACTGACTCCTTGAGTTCTGGAGTTGTTCAGTTCCAAGTATTGAGTTCTATGCATGGTTATTGAAAATCTTGAATTGAGTCGTTCACGTCCATTATTCGGCATGAACCCTATTTTAAGAAGTGTTTTTACAAATTGTTTTAAAACTTGTTTTAAAGACTTGAGAACTAATTTGAGGAAGAGTAGAGCTGAGTTCATTTTCTTTAAAATGATATAAGGGAACTAAGTATTCTCAAGAGTAAATGTTTTTACATTTAAGATGAAAGGAAACTGAGATTTCCAAAAGAGTTTTGAGCAATTTGAGTACCATCTCTTTTAAGAGAAAGATTTTTGAGTAATAATCTCAAACCACAGAAAGAGTTATGTTTTTAAACATATGAGCTAGTATAATTTGGGAGTAGTATTGAGTACCAATATAAGGCATAGTTCATACAACCACAACCCCCATAAACCATGCAGGCAATGTGGGTAGAAAGAGTCATACTTTTTAGATGATTCCTTAATGCTTTTTAGCATAGACTAGTGGATCCACTTAGTAGTAGGTTTTATACCCCGGCAGAGCATAGAACAGTTCTGGCAATGTGGGCTAGACAATGTATCATCACATAGCTCATAGTGATGGTTGTCGGTTAGAGAATCTCCCATAGAGTTATATTATATTTTTGTATACAAATTGAGTTATTATTGTATTCTTCAATACAATTGAGTTATTATCTACTATTTTAAAAGCTTTCCATATATTGCATCTTTTATTATTGCTTTATCCTTATGTATCTTGAGTTGAGTACATTTGAGTTAAGTTGAGTATCTAATCTTTGAGTTGATTATCTTATTCTTGATTTGATTTTAGTTGACTAAGTTGAGAAAGGGTAAGTAGGTTTCCTTTTTATCTAGTTCAAGTTTATGTTTATGCTTTAGAATTCCCCTTACATGCTCGTACATTCCATGTACTGAGCCATTTGGCCTGTATCATTTCATGATGCAAATACAAGTATTCAGGATCATCAACAAGCGTTTCGTTGAGGTCATGCGATATTCCATTCAGCTTTGGTGAGCCTACTTATATTCCAGAGGACTTTACCTTTACCTTACAGTTAGTAGTTTTAATATGTCGTGGGTCTTGTCTCGTTATCTTTTTGTAATAGTACAGGCTTCATAGATAGATAGAGTTGAAGAGTTTTCTGTATTTACCTTCTTTTGAGTATTGTTCAGACTTTCTTAAAGTTCACTATTAGAGTTCAATGAATTTAATTTAGTTTTAAACTTATGTATGCTAGAGTTAGTCTTCCGCTTGTAGCCAACCTGGATGAGGGTTTTCTTGGGGACCAGCAATGGTTCTCGAGTGCCGACCACGTCTAGGGTGTTGGCTCAGGTCATGACAGCCGGTCCATATGAAAAGACTTGAACTACTTGGAATGGTCCCATCCAATTGGACTTGAGTTTGCCCTGAAAGAAGTGCAAGCTTGAGTTGAAAAGAAGGACCAAATATGCAGGTGCAAATTGTTGTTTTTTGATCTTTTGGTCATGATACTTCTTCATTCTCTCTTTGTACAAGGTTGAACTTTCATATGATTTTCGTAGAAACTCATTAAGTTCATTATTTCATTCAAACTCTGATTTGATGCAACCCCATATCTAGATTAATCTTCTTGAGTGACTAGATGGTTTTGTGCTCTAGCTCTACAGGCAGATAAAAAGACTTCCCCAATACAAATTTGGTAAGGAGTCATTCCTATGGGAGCCTTGAATACAATTCAATATGCTGATACAGTTCAATTCATATGTTATCATTCACAGTCTTTTCTAGGATTTGTTTGATCTTCCTATTTGAAACTTCAACTTTCCCACTAGACTTTGAATGGTAAGGAATTACTATGCTATGTCGAACACCATATTTCTCAAGCAATGCATTGAACAAATTGTTACAAAAGTGGGAACCTCCATCACTAAATATTACATATGGTGTACTGAATCTAGAGAAAATATTTTTTACTTAGAGAATGTGGTGACACTCTTTCCTTAATTATCTGATAGCGCAATAACTTCCACCCATTCAGATACATATTCAACCATAACAAATATGTATTTCATCCCATTAAAACTCACAAAGAGACCCATAAAGTTAAGTCCCCAGCATTGAACAATTCATTAACCAAAAATAGAGTGAGTGGGAGTTCATAATTCCATAAAATACCTCCTTCTTTTTTACAACGATCACATGACTTGGGAAAATCATTACCATCTTACTAAATAGGTGGCCAATAGTACCCACATTACAAAATCTTTTAAGAAATTATGATACCACTGTTATGACCTCCAATAGGACACGAATAACATGCCTCTAATATACTCATCATCTCGACCTTAGGTAAACAACAACAAATAATCTCATCAACACAAATACAAAACAAGTATTGTTTTTCCCAAAAGTCTTTCTTCACATCAGACTTAAACTTTCTATGTTGGTGAAAAGACAAATATGAAGCTACCACATTACTCACCAAGTAATTGAAAAAATCTATGAACCATGAAATCAAATCATGTAAAGTTGACGAGTGGTAGATTTACACTAATTTGAGGCCTATTAAATTCAACAATTAGCATCCTCAATGCCTAATTATGTCTTATTCTTATGATATTTTGATGATTTGTATCTATGAAGGCTAAGGGGCAAGGAAAGGATGAATACTTGAAAGAAAGGCCAAAAACATAGAAAGAAGTGTAATCTCCATATTGTTGATCTCGTAACAAGAAGGGTGGATTGCCCAACTAACATGACCTCTCCCAAAGTGATAGTGCTTAGTTGAATTAATTGAGGTAGGTCGGCGAACTTAAAGAGAAACGACGACTCACCGAATTCAAAGGGTGAACATGTAGACCATCGTCGAAAGTGACAGGACTTGGAGAAAAAGTTAAGGCTTAAAGGGCGAAGAAAGGTGGTATTCGATGATTCGTTAAATGTGAAAGACAGACTCAAACATGCTCACTGATAGAGGTTCAAATACCTTAAGCCTAAAGCAAGAGAAAGGTGAGCTAAGGAGCAAATGGTGATCTGCCAAATTAGCTTGGTGAGTCCTACTAATGTCACCAAAGTGGTCACACAATGAATTTTGGGCCCAATTTTGAGAAACTATCAATAGCCCAAAAGGATTCTTTCTTTTACTTACACTAAGACTTTTCGGAAAAGACCGGGAGAATAGAGTTTTTTTAGTTCCTAACTTTGTATGTTCTTGAGAGAAACATTCTTAACTTAAGGGTTTTAACTTTTGCTCTTAGATTTGACAAATTGAAGTTGAAATTGAAGTGGGTGTTGATTATAATTACGTAATTTCATCACATACATAACTATCATCATAATAGGTATAATTTATTTACACTTTATGATGGGTGGCTAAAACCCCAAAGTCTAGGGGTGCAATTATGGGGTCGGGTGTTGATTTAATATAGTGGCTATTGTGTTTTGCTTTGTTTTATTGATTTAGGCTAATTAGCATAGGGTTAACTTATGCGTTAAGGTTGCAAACTTAATCCTACTCCCGATCTCCAATTGATGCTCGAAAGAGATTGATTAGAGTGGATGATTAGTTTTATACATGCAATTTAGGTCTGATGTCTGTGGTTTGCTTGAAAAAGAGATTATGGGTCGGATCTATTTTCCATAATTCTGCTTGAATGAGACATAGTGTAAGGTAATAGGTTGTTCAGTTATGTACATATATGAGACTAAAAAGAGATTCTATCAACTGATGCTATGAGATTGAAAGAAGATTAGTGTCATTGAAGATGACCCAGCCTATCCATGAATGTTAAGCACTATTGAGCAACACAGTTATCCCTATGTGGCATAGATTTCAAATCCTCGCAAACCTAGATTACTTGTTAGTTACTTTAATTGTTGCAACAGGTACTATAAACTCGTTTAGTAAATTTGGTGGAATCATCCACCAAAATGTTCTAACCTACTATAATGAACAAGTCCACATTCTTAATTCCTTAGTTGAATTCTTATCAATATACCATTCCTTGTGTGATTTGACCCCTACTCGTAGTTGGTTATTTTTATTGACAATGATCACTTACTCTTTGAATTAGTTTTTCAGAGTAGTTTGAGTGTTATCAAATATGGCAACACCACTGGGGAATGGTGGCTAATAATTCAATTTGCAAAATTAGTTTGTACACTTAATGGATTGTAGTAGTTGTTGCTTGGCATTGTTGTGTTGTTGATTTGTAGGTCTAATCATGAGTGATAATAGTAGTGACAACTATATTCACTATGGGAAAAATGACAATATTAGAGATGCAAATGACATGCACATGAATGTCATACCCTCATGAACACCATTGAAATTTTTTGGATATATGTGCACCGTTCATGTTCAAGAAAATCTCAAAAGAGTCCATAAGATTAAGATTATTCTTGTTCTCTTTGACGGGAGAATCTACAAGATGGTCGGATGAATTGTCAAATGATTCTATCACTTCTTGGGAGGAGTTGACTGAAGCTTTCTTGGGGAGATTGTTACCTCTCTTGAAAATGGTCAAGCTCAGGATAGCATCCAAAATTTCAAAGGGATTGTAGGTGAACCTCTACATGAGTCATGGTTGCGGTTCCAAAAGTTTCTTCTATAATGTCCAACACATGGGGTTCAAGACAATTTTATATTGCAATACTTTTATTGTATCCTTGATTCCATCAACAAGAGCTTGGTTGATCAACTTTTACAAGGTGGGTTGATGTGACAACCATTTGATGTAGTAATATTGTTGCTAGATGATATGACCAAAGTTAACCGAGCATGGCATACTAGAGAGGACCAAGTGTCTTCTTTATAATTGAACATGAGCAAATAACAAATTGACAAGGACCATGAGCGAGATTATAACATGGCCAAAATGATGACCTAACTCGATTTGTTGTCCAAATATGTCATGGGAGGTGGATTGAAAGTGGTAAATGGGTTGGAACAAGTAGTGGACAGTGCCCAGAAGATGCCAAGTTTGAGGCATTATACAATGAGGAAGTACAATATTTGGGAAATCAAATGGGGGGTTCTCACCCAAACTACCAAAGACAAGGTGGGAACCAAGGTTGGAGCAATGAGTAAGATAACGATTGGAAAGATTGGAGAGGTGGAAACTAGATAAAATGGGAGACTGAAAAGATAGGTGTGTTCCTTCTCATGATTGCCCAAATCCAAAGGTACCAGCTGTGCATGAAGGAAACCAAACTGAGGAAGCTCACAAGGATCTTTAACAAGGTTGAAGGGTCTAACAAGGTGTTGAAGGACTTGAAAATGACTTTTCCACCTTTAATTAAATGGTGACCACTCATTTGATGTCTATCAAATATCTCGAGACTCAAATGTGTCTGATCTCCACCTATCTCAATCCAAGGCAAAAGGAAACGTTGTCAAGTGATACCATCCCAAATCCTAAAATTGATTGTTGAGGAAATGAGAATTGTGTCATGCCACGATGTTAAATAAAGTGCTTCTTGGAAGGAAATCCAATTTTTTATTTTATTTTATTGCTTTCAATAATGTGTCTTGTGAGTGCAGGTTGAAATAAACTTAAACAGTGCTGTGAAAGGTAATTTAGGCGATGCCAAAACCATGTCAGCGATTGTGTGGACTTATTTATGTCCACCTTCTGAGCTGGAAAATTTGAAAAGTGTATTTTCAACTTAGGCGATCTGAGCTCCAATTGGTGATCCGCCAAAAGTGTATTTTCAACTTAGCCTAAGATCCTTCGGTGATTCACTAAATGTGTTCGGCGATGTTAGTCGCAGTCCACCAAGTGGGTCTCTGTTAAATAGGCCAAGAGTCTCTTCAAGTTCTAAAAGAAATTCTTTCTTGATTTTGAGTTCTTTTTTTCCCTAAACCTCCCCATACCCTTATTTTGGTGTTTTTGTACCTGTATTGCGTGATTTCACTTGCTCGAAGTGTTTTGAGCTACTAAATTTTCAATTCCAGAACCCTCTTCCTTGAGTTTTTGCTTAGCTATCATCTTTGAGGTTGGTATTCGATTTCAATCTTGTTATTTGTGTGAGGAATTGTTATTTTTGATATGGACTTGATGCTAATATTGTTATATCTCTACTTAGTTTGTGTGGGTAATGTTATATAGATCATCATGAAATGTGCCCATGAGTTAGCAAGTTGATTTTGTGCCTAAAATTGATAGTGTTGGTTAAAACGTTAAATTGAACCCTTATTTGTACTTGGTCTTGGTTGAATTGAGAAAAGGTGAAGTCTGATTAACCCATTGTTTCCCCGATGGCGTGAATTTTCCCAATGATAGATAGAGTAATGACTTTCTTAAGGGAAAATCATCATTTTGGGCAATACTTTATGAAAATTGGGGGAATTCTGAGTACCTATAGGTAGAAAAGCATGTGGGTAGATTGTAGAATTAATTAGGAATTAGGTATTGTTCTGTATTAGTATTGAAGTTGCGAATATAGGCACTGCCTGAACACTACCTATTTGGCGGACTTGTCTTAGCTCACCAAGGTAGTTAGAAGAATCACTGAGTAAGCCATGGACCGCCTTCCTTGCTTGAATATGTTACCTAGGTACTATCCTATTCATTGGGGTTGTCTTAGCTAGTTGAAACCCACTCAATGTATTGCCAAGTGGGAGTGGACATCACCCTTTACGCCTATTCTTTTTAACTTTGCTTTGTCACTTTCGACAGACTTGTCTTAGACCCCTGAAACTAGCTCCGCGAATCACTGAGTTGGAGATGACATCGCCTTCCATGTCTAAGTTTAATTGAAATGTGGTCTGTCAACTTCAGTGATATTACCTGAGTTTGCCCAATCTGTTAGGCGGTCCACCTTCTCACCTGAGTTCGCCCTAATTGAAATCGGTTTGATTTCAACTAACCTTCAAAAACCTTTGTTTGAATGATTGTGCCTTGTAGAAATGACTAGAACCAAAGGAAAAAGGGTGGTTACCTCTAGTACTGAGTCAGAACAGAGTCTTCTCCTCATCCCTCATTGAAAAGAAGTAAGTGGATCTCTATCAATGAGCCATCTGAGGCTCCACACAGTAACAGACCACTCCGCGCTTTTCTACATTTGTGAGTGAGAAACCAAAGAAGGTGGTTTCCAGGAAAAGGACGGGCATCAAGTACAACTTATTTCAGCCTCCTTAGGCTCAGTCTCTTACCTCTCATGTTCCCCTAGTAGTCGCTCCAAGGTCCCTCAATAGGCTCAAAGCAGCTGGAGAATGGACAATTCTTGATGAGAGACGACTCTCCATAGATGGAGTCATGAGTGACTACCCAGACATCTGGGAAACAATACAATTTCATGGGTTTAAAAGGTCCATAAGACTTTGATCTCTATATATTCCAGCTTGGGTCTGTGAGTTCTATGCGGCCTATGCAAAGGTCTTCCCCAAAAAGAGAAAGGGAACTGTTTGGAAACCATTGGAGGAAGTCAAAATTTGTGGTGTAATGGTGCTATGTGGTGCAGGTAAAATCAACACAATTCTGGGTTACAAAAGGCACCAGAGATGATCACTACAAGTTTCGGTTAAAATATGGCCTTGACGCACTTCAGGGATGGTTGACACCCCTCATTTCTGATAGGTACATTTCTCTAGCTTCCAAAGGTCATACTAGTTGGCAGCATTATGGATAGGACAGATCAGTGTTGGTGCTATCATAGTTAATGAGATGTTGATGAGGGATCATCAGGAGTAGACTTCTCTCCCACTCACTATCTTGATCAAATAACTATGTGAACACGTAGGAGGTATTTTCTGGGAAATGACTGATGTGAGGATCATCCCCACCTCTTCTAATGGAATCCAAAGGATTGAGGTGGAAATTCTGAGAGATGATGCAGTTCTGAGGAAGACACCACCACCAAACACCACTCCAGTTGTTGACCCTACTAGCATTAAGAACAATACTGCACAGTCGGCTCCTTTGGTGGAGCCTTCAGGTATACCACATCCTTCCTCTATACCATCCACTTACACTGATGCACCTGCACCTACTCCTTTCTCCCGACCCCATTGACCCAGGCTATGATTTATCAAATAGGTAATCATACCCAGTCTGCTGATGTACTAACTGCTAGGGTGGATAAGGATATGCCTAAAATGATTGAGCGAGCAATTGAGGCTATATTATCTCCCTTGAGAGATGGGTTGACTTAGTGTGAGGCGACCATAGTATGACAGGGGGAGATGGGATATTCTCACCACTAGAATAGAGGCTAGAGAAGAGGCTGAGGGTAGCTCCAATGTTATGTCTATGATGAAGGTTGAAATTGACACCCTTAGGATTGTTGTGGACAACTGAGTTCTACAGACATTTTGATTCTCTAGGGTGAGGTTCCTTTACTTGATGGGCTTGAGTGTGTGCCTACTAGTGTGCCGAGTGTTGAGGATGACCAACCGAGAGTGGGTTTTGATATTGTTATTGATGATGAGGAGGAAGAGGACAAGAGAGTTAAGGATGTTGATGAAGAGGAGACAAATGAGGAGTAAATACGAAGAGTAGAGGATGAGCAGCGGATTTCTATGACCCTAACGGAGCTGCAGGATTTGGAGGACACTATAGTACATGCTACGTTGGAGAGATCTCTTGAGGAGACCTCTGCAATTGGCACCAGTGGGGTCTCTTCAGACTCCACCCTTCCTCCCTCTGATGTGTCGGGCATTGATGGATTGAGCTTGCTATGTTGCCTTATGT
This sequence comes from Solanum acaule, assembly GCA_036250505.1. Lineage (NCBI taxonomy): Eukaryota > Viridiplantae > Streptophyta > Magnoliopsida > Solanales > Solanaceae > Solanum > Solanum acaule. The sequence continues at coordinate 10,427 of JAJOOR010005426.1, read as the reverse complement.
TCCTATTTTGCGAGGCACTAATCCTCAGAATGATGTTGTCCCTCCTGAGACTCAAAACTTAAGCACTCCACATGTATAGCTTGTTAGGAGGACTTTTACACCTCTTTTCCTGTACTTTTATTATTTTCTTCCACATTGAGAACACTGCTTTTATTTTTTTAGTGGAGTGAGGACATTTGTGCCAATATTCTCCTTTTGATTGTATTTTGTTATTTTCAGTTTTGCTATTGGATAATTTTAGTCTTTTGTTGTTTTGGTTTTATTATAGCGGTCTGATGGTTTGGGCTCAATTTTATCTCTCCGTAATCATTTTCCCCATGAATTTGGAAGTCTTTGAAATGGTTGAGTTTTCATTTATAATGATTCGAGGATCGATTGTGTTCAATATCCATGTCTTAGATAGTATTCATGATGAGCATTGTGTTTAGTGTTGGCATTGCAAGAAGAAATTGGTTTGGCTGCACTTTTGAATGTACTTTTTGAATCTTGTATTGACTAGTTGCGTTTTGATGTGAGCCTTGTAATGAATATCACACGTAAGCATTTGATCTTGTCGGGCTGTGCTAAATAATTCTGTTTGAAGTGACTTTTGTGGTAAGGTTTTACTTGAAAGCATGTTTGTTGAATCCTAGAATTTGCCTTGTTAGTCAGATTGTCTAGTTTTGGTGAATGTAAGGAATGATCTTGGGCATAAATTTTTAGAGGGAACCCAAATGTCCATACCCTTTTCATGACTACCTTGTAAGGCTGTGAAACCATTTTGGCACTATTTGAGCCTAAACCATTTGTTGACAACCTTGTTGAAACCTCTTGAGCCAAATTATCCCTAACTTCTCACCCATAAAAAATTTTCAAAGCATTGGTTTGTTCAAATAGCCAACTTAGGTCAAAAGCCTAAGTTGGGGTGTGGAAAGGAAGGAGGAAACAAAGCCAAGTGGAAGGCAAAGAAAGATGAAGTGAGACTCAACTTTGAAGTGTGTTACAAAAAGAAGGAACACCTCCCTCCTTATAGAAAAATAAAAATAAAAGAGAGATTGTGATGAACAATCTGACTTCAGTGCTCGAAATAAGAGAACTCACCACCTTCTAACTAAAAGTTGTGATCCAACTAACTAGCATCCTGATAGTAAGAATATTAATCTACATCACATGAAAAATATAGGCACAAGAGATATGTGAATCAGTATTTTGAATGTAATGAGTATGAGATATATGTATGATAATTTGTAAAGCTAGACATGATATGCAAGATCAAGTAAAACATGATAAAAGTCTTTATAAAGAAATTATAAATCATTTACGAGTTCAATACATACTTAAAACCATTTGAGAAGCTTTCATAAAACCTTTGAAGAAAGCATAGTTCTTTTGTGGGGTATTAGTTTTAATTGATAATAGACCATGTGAGTTGTAACATGAAATCTTATGTAACTCCCACGCTGAGAAGGGATAGTCACTTGCCAAGTTAGAACTTTGTATCATATCGTAAGGGCTATGTGGATCCAATAGCTAGGTCATTTAAGACAATCATACGGGGGCACGCAGTTTAGAGCTAGAGATTGCTACTAGAGACTACTCTATTTGTGCCTTCACCACAAAGTTTGGTCGGTGCTAAGTTAAATCTCAACAAAATAGATAAAGTCAATTATCAAAGCATAACATTAGAAAATGTAATAATCATAATACCAATCCAAATCATAAAGTCTTATAAGTGTAGCTCCTTGAAATCATCATTCATACATATGTGAGAAAACCTTTCACAACCATGATTTCATAATATGTGAGAAAAACTTTCACAATTCATTAATACTTATCTCAAAAGCATCCTTTGTTCATAAAACATCATTTGCTTAACCATAATTCATGATTTCATAAGCATCGTTTATATTCATAAAATAGACATAGACATGGGTTCATGTGAAATCAATGAAAATTATGTAATTAAGTTAAATCATGTATAATAAGATTGAATATAGGTAACTGGATCACAATAAATTAAACCCATAGAGAATAGCATAAAACCCTAGATTTTGGGTGAAATCAATTTGAAGTAAAATACACTTTCTTGAAATATGTCTTAAATAATGCACTTGAAATTAAAGATAATAATAATTTCTTGAAATACTTCTTGAAAATAATTTACTTTAAATTCAATATACTTTCTTGAACTCTTTCTTGAAAGACTTCTTTAAAATTTTGAACATATTTTATTTATGAAAATAATACATATGAAATACTATTGTAAGATTTTTAATTAACTTTGATTAGAAAGGGATCCATGTTGTATAAGAGCATGAACCATAAATCAAAGAACATTAATGAAATAAAGTACCATAATTTTGAAGATAAAAATCAAGAATCAATGATAGGAAATAAAAGGAATAGAAATCATAGAATCTTGGGTAAAAACCCTAGCTTTGATCTTAAAAACATATATAGTAGGAGTAGGGCAAGAGGAAGAACAAATGTCCTCACTTTGATAATCTTACATACCTTAAATGCTCCATGAATCCTGAAGAAGAACCCTAATTTGAAGAAGAACAATCAAGAAATCCTGTCTTGAGATTCTTGAATTAGTTTCTTGAAACTACTATGGCCCAGAGTTAAGATTTCTATCAATGATTCATGATTATAAGAAGGAATTTGAATTGGAAAGATTGAAATCTTTGGAGAAGAATTTACCTAGAAGAAGAATCTTGTAAAAGATTTGAAACATTGCTTGAAGAAGAATCTTCAAAAATATTTGAAAGAACGTTGTTTGAAGAAGAATCTTGAAAAATATTTGAAAGAATCTTGTTTGGAAGTCTTATGCTTTAATTTTCCTAAGAATTTTGTATTAGAGTTTGAGAGAGAAGAGGGATGAATTAAAATATGGAAATATGATTGTTTAGGTCTTTATAGGAGTTATGAAATCCGTTTTTAAGGTTTTACAAGTGGTATAAGGAGAAGAAAATTATTATTTTTGTGAATTTTTCCGTGGCCAAAATGGAACTGCACAGTATTATTTAGTAAAATGATCATAACTCTCTACTCCAAGCTCGTAATAATGCAAACTTGGAGGCTTTGGAAAGAAGATTTATAGACTTTTAATTTGATACGTTATAAGTCACCTAACTCTTCATATTTTAAGAGATATAGTCGTTTGAATTTGACTAAAGTAAAATCTTATATGGAAACTCAACCGATAAGGAAACTTTTAACTCAACTTTGTGTTAGAGGATTATTATTATCTTAAATAATCTCCAAATATCCTCCCGCGCTAAATAATTGACTTTAAGACCTATGCACAATTAAGAATCATCTGGTACAATCCTATACGCTTATGAAGAATGATTCGTATTTTAGCTTAGAAAATTTTGGGGTGTTACGGTTCCCAAGTGTAAAAGAATGGAAAGAACTTGAGAAGAGGTGAAGATGATTACAACAATACTTTGAAAACATGAAGTCACTGAGTCAAATTGACCATACCATAACCTTCAGTCTCATTACAAGCCTAAAAGACCCTTGAGATCTTGAACTAGGTTGTGTGATGATTGGAAGATATGAGCAAACATATGGTATGAAGCTTACATGTATTTCTCTTTTGGAGAATGAGAGTTGTATTGATTCCTAACATCTTTATTAACTTTCTTAGTGAGAGCATAAAATTGTTCTTGGTGTGAGGGTACTTGAATGCATTTGTTAAAATGTAGTTTTGCATTAGAGGAGAAGCTATAGTGAACTTGTGCTTGGTTTGATACCAGATAGTCATCATTTGAAGATTTTTTTAATCATGATTGAGTGTTGCATTTAATTGATAATAGTCTAGTAGTGGCACTTGCATGTTAGCTCTCATTGAGAACTGTTATACAAAACCTTGTTGAACTAATTGTGTTCCTTATTTACTTGAGGAAGTAAAATTTTAAGTTGGGGGTGTTGATGAGTGGTAATTTAACACTCATGTGAGGCTTATTTAGTTCAACAATTAGTGTCCTCAATGCCTAATTATGTCCTATTCTAATGATATTTTAATGAATTGTAGCTATGACGGCTAAGGAACAAGGCAAGGATGAGTACTTGAAAGAAATGTCAAAAACATGGAAATAAGTGTAAACTCCACTCTGTTGATCGCCTAACAAGAAAGGTGGATCGCCCAACTGGTATGACCTCGCCCAAAGTTAAAGTTCTCAATAGTTGAATTAATTAAGGTAGGTTAGTGAACATAAAGAGAAACGGCAACTCACCGAACGCAAGGGGTGAACTTGCTGACCATCGCCGAAGGTGACATGACTTGAAGGAAAAGTGAAGGCTTAAAAGGCAAACAAAGGTGGTATTTAGTGATTAACTTAATGTGGAAGGCAGACTCAAATGAGCTCACCGACTAAGATTCAAACACTTGAATCCTAAATCAAGAGAAAGACAATATAAGGAGCAAAGGACAATCCGCCGAATCAGCTTGGCGAGCCTAACTAACATCACCGAAGTGGTCACACAGTGAATTTTGGGCCCAATTTTGGGAAACTATAAATAGCCCAATCGGAGTCTTTTTTTTTAGACTTACACAGAGAAATACCTTTTGGAAAAGATTGGGGGACTATAGTTTTTTTAGTTCCTAACTTTGTATGTTCTTGAAAGAAACACTCTTAACTTTAGGGTTTTAACTTTTGCTCTTATATTTCACAATTGAAGTTGAAATCAAAGAGGGTGCATATTACAATTGCTTAATTTCATAATATCCATGGTTTTCATCATCATAGGTATAATTTCTTTACACTTTATAATGGGTGGCTAAAACTAGTTTAGGGGTGCAATTATAGAACTGGGTGTTGATTTAATGTAGTGGGTATTGTGGTTTGCTCTGTTTATTGTTGTTCATCCATAGATTTGGGCTAATTAGCATGGGATTAACTTATGATTTAAGGTTGCAAATTTAATCTTACTTCCAATCTTTGATTGATGCTCAAAAGAGATTGATTGGAGTGGGTAATTCGTCTAATACATGCAATTTAGATTTGATGTTTGTAGTTTCCTTGAAAAAGAGATTATGGGTTGGATCTATTTGCCCTAAATCTACTCGAAAGAGAGAAAGTGTAAGGTAATGGGTTATTTACTCATGCACATACATAGACCGAATGGAGATTCTATGAACTGATGATATGAGATCGAAAGAAGATTAGTGTCATTGAAGATGACCTAGCCTATCCATGAATGTTTAGCACTATTGAGCAACACAATTACCCCTATGTGGCATCGATTTGCAATCCCCGTACCCCTAGATTACTTGTTTAATACTTGAATTTCTAAAATTTTAGGTTAATTGTTGTAGTTGATACTATAAACTCTTTTAGTAAATTTGGTGGAATCATCCACCAAATTGTTCTAACCTACTACAATGAACAAGTACACATTCTTAATTTCTTAGTTGAATTCTTATCAATATACCATTCCTTGTGGGATTCGACCCAGACTCTTAGTTTAGTATTTTCATTGACAACGATCGCTTACTCTTTGAATTGATTTTTGAGAGTAGTTTAAGTGTTATCAGAAGCAGCTAGTTCATCTAGAAAATTATCATATATTTCAACCCCATCTTCTAACTTCAACATTGCTTCTTCTTCTAATCTGGATAAGTAATCAACAACTTGATTCGTGGTCCCTTTTTTTGTCTCTAACCTCAAAATCAAATTTTTTCAACAACAGTACCGAACAAATTAGTCTTGGCTTAGAATCCTTCTTTTCCATAAGATACATGAATTCTGCATGATCAGTATGCACAACGAATTTGGTGCCAAGAAAATTAGATCTAAACTTCTCAAATGCGAAAACTACAACAAGAAATTCTTTTTTTGTCATTGTGTAGTTTCTTTGAGCAATATTCAGAGCTTTCCTAGAATAGTATATGGGATGAAAAATCTTCTCATGTCTTTTCCCTAACTCTACGCCTAGCGCCACCCCACTCGATTACACATGACTTCGAAAAGTTGTCCCCAATATGGTAAAATAATAATAGGTGAAGAAATCAACTTCTCTTTCAATCCCTTAAACAAATTGAGGAAGGACTCATCGAAAACAAAATTCATCTCCTTCTCAAGAAACTTGTATAATGGGTGACAGATCTTACAGAAATCTCTGATAAATCAGAGATAAAAGCCAGCATGTCCTAGAAAGCTTATAACACCCTTCACGGAGATAGGTGGGGTAATTTTTTAATCACCTAAATTTTAGCTCGATCAACCTCAATTCCTTTGTTTGATATCTAATGACGAAGAACTATGCCTTTTTTCACCATGAAGTGACATTTATCCCATTTTAGCACAAGATAACATTCTTCACATATTTTTAGTACATCACCTATATGAGCCAACAATCATCAACCAAGTCTCCTACAACAGAAGAATCATCAATGAAAACTCCAATTGTCTCTTCCACCATGTCTGAGAATATGGAAATCATGCAATGATGAAAAGTCATTGATGTATTACTCAACTTGAATGTCATCCTCTTGAGAGCAAACATCTTATATGGGCAAGTGAAAGTGGTCTTATCTAGGTCTTCATTGGCTATAGAAATCTGATTGTAAATACCCATCCAGAAAATAGTACCACCCTTTACCAGCAAGACGTTCTAACATCTGATCAATGAACGATATTAGGAAGTGATCTTTCTTTGTCCATGCATTCAACTTGTGATAGTCCATGAATACTCTCCAACTAGTGACTGGCCTCATGGGAATGAGTTCATTCTTTGTGTTTTGAACCACAATGATTCTTCTCTTCTTAGGCACAAATAGAACAAAGCTTATCCATTTACTATTAGCAAACAGATAAATCACTCCAACATCTAACCACTTGATAATTTACTTTTTTAAAACCTCTTACAAAGATGGACTTAGTCTCCTCTAGTTCTCAATGCTCGGTTTGCAGTCAGGTGATGCCCGGTGGAATGCATTTGATGTCAGCAATAGTCCATCTAATCGCTCTATTGAAGTGTCTCAACAAATATGTCAAAACTCTACTTGCCCTTAAGTTAAATATGAAGCAATAATGACTGGCAAAGTATTATTTTGACCCAGAATCACATACCTCAAATGCTTTGGGGGAGCTTTGAGTTTGAACTTTGGAGGCTCATCAATGGATAATCTTGTAGGTGGGGACTCTCTATTCTTCAGATCTAGATCTAGTTTCTTTGCATAACTAAGCATCCCCAACACTTCAAGTTCATTTACCATTTGGTCATACTCATCAATGTGTACTCCATCGAAATTCATAATCACTGCCACTAGCACCTTGACACCTAGTCTTTCTTCAATTGGCACTTCAGGTTGTTCTTCAATAGTCAAGTTCATGATGGACAGCACTTTGAGATCACTTTGATATTTCATCGACTAAGACATGTTGAAAGTTGCCTCTTATTATTCAATATGAACTTCATGTGTCATTTCTCCATATCAACTAAAGCACATCTGGTTGTAAGAAATGGTCTCCCTAAGATGATGGGCACTTCAAAATCAACCATGCAGTCCAGAATCACAAAACCTAAAGGGGATATGAAAGCTTTAACCTTAACCAGAACATCTTGAAGGACACCAATTGGTTTCTTTATGGTGTGATCCACTATAATTAGCCGTATTATAGACAGTTTGGGGGCTCCTAAACCTAACTTTCTAAACACTGATAAAGGCATCAAATTTATGCTAGCACCTAAATCACATAGAGCTTTAGCAAAACGTGCGCCAATTGTACATGGAATTGTGAAAGATCCATGATTCTTCTTCTTCTTCTACACTAACGATCCAGTCGATATGGCACTAGAATGTTGCAACTTATCATCCTCTTTAAAAAATGCAGCCTTCTTCTTAGTCATTAGATCCTTTATGAACTTTGCATAGCCCGATATTTGTTTCAGTGCTTCAATTAAAAGGACGTTGATTGAGAGTTGCTTCAACATCGAGATGAACTTGTGATATTTACCTTCCTCGGTTTTCTTGACTAATCATTGAGGAAAAGGAGAAGGAGGTATAAGCATAGGAATTATCTTTTGAGTGGCTTTATTTTCTTCCTTGATTTGATCCATGGGTTCCCCCACATTTTCAACTTCAATATCTTCGGGATCTTTTGGATTTTCCACCTCTCTTGGCATAGGAGGATCTATGGTCTGTTTTCCACCTCATGTAGTGACTTTCATGCAATACTCATCATTCTTTGGATTTTGGACTGTATTGCTCGGAAATATACCTTTTTACATGGATTTAGGGATGAGGAAATCTGACCCAACTATTGCTCCATCTGCTTGATGGATGTAGTATGTGAATCTACTTTCTGACTCACTCCAAATAGATAATTTCACAATTACTTGATATTATTATCAGATGAGTGAAGGCTGGCAAGGGGACCGGACCGGCACAACAGGATCGGTTTTACCGGAACCAATCCTCCTTAAAGGGGAAAATTACCGAAACTGGTTCTACCAGAAATTTTTGGAAGTTTCGCCCGGTCCCATAGTTACCGGATCGGAACTAGTTTGGACCGATACCGGAACCGGGTCTTACCGAATGATTGTAATGATAAATTTTTTTATTAACTTTAATTATTATTATATAATTTATATTATTAATTATTATTATTATTATATTTTATTATTATGAAATATTTATTAACTTAATCTTTAACTTTTTATAAATCTTCAATTTGAAACTTTAAAGTTTAATAAAGTTTTAAGTTTCAAATTGAAGTTTTATAAATTTGAAACTTCAAGTTAAAACTCTAAAGTCTAAACGTTAAACATTAAACATTTTGTAAACTAACTTTAAACTTTGAATTGAATTTAAAATTTAACTTCAAACTTTAAATTTTAAATTCAATTTAAAGTTTAAACTTTAAACTTTAAAACTCAATTTAAACTTTAAACTTTAAACTTTAAACTTTAAACCTTAAAATTCAATTTTATATTAGGCTAATATAAAAATAGTTGAAAATTAAATTTATAAAATGACTTGCATTAAATATAAGAGACTATTTTAAAAGAAAATCAAGGCGAATAGCCATATATTTATTCAAATAAATAAAATGTACAAATACAAATACTAGAAAGAGTTATTGAATATTAATTACTATACTAATAATTGAATTTTTTTGAAAATCTTTTCGTAACTTTTGTATCATTTCAAAAGAAACATTATTTGGAACTTGTATTTGTCGTTCTTCCTCCATTGCTTCCATGCCATCATCACTATTATCACCAAATATTTCATCTATTTTGTCTTCTATTTGGCTACTTAATTGTGGTAGTCCGATATTTCTTCTTTCGGCATTGACACAATCTCCAAACAACACTGATATTTCCAAACTATCATTTGCTAATGAGTATCGATGATCTCCAATCATAAATCTCGTTGTGTTGAAGGCTTGCTCTGAAGCGACCGATGATGCTTGAATCGCTAGCACATCTCGAACAACCTTACCAAGGTTCGGAAATTGTTTTTCACGATTCTCCCACCATACTAATAGTTGAGATTGAAGTTTTCCTTCTTTATTCCTAATCTTTTCCCGTGCCTGATTGCACTATAAATCAAAATCATTATTGGTAGTGGATTCAAGACCAAGATAATCATCCATAATATCATCTATATCATCACTTTTAGGCATAGAAGATGGAGGTTCAACTATTGGAATATTTTTTCTATAACTTTATATGTATTATATAACTCTCTAGCTTTTGTTATTGTGTTTTTTTAGAATCATCAACACTAGGAGTTTCATCAACTTCAATTTCTAAATTTGCATAAAAAATTTCAACCATTCTTTCAACACCTTTTAATTTATAATTTGGGTTGAATAAAGTAGTAGTCAAATAGATTTGAGGAATAGGGAAAAAATATTTTTTGAATTTTTCAATCATAAAAACAAGTAATTCTTTAAACCTATCTTTTCCTTTATATTTTGTAAATTCAAATGAAATAGCACAAATATTTACTAAAACAAAAGAAATAGTTAGATAATATTGACCAGAAACAACATTCGTTGCTTTATAAAAAATACTTAAAAATTCAGTAAGTTCTTTTATATTTTCCCAATCATCATAACCAATTCTTAAATTTGGGTCTGCATTATGAGCATTAAAAACTAATTGTATCGGCTCTTGATAAACATAAGCAACTTCAAGCATTTCAAATAAAGAATTTCACCTAGTGCATACTTCTTTTGGAACTTTTCTATATGTAAGTCCACATTCTTTACAATGATTTTTAAATTCTGTATTTCTAGCTTTTATTTTAGCTTTAAAAATCCAATTACAAGCAATTCTAATATTTTTACAAGAAATTCCAAATTGAGAAATACCATCTTTTACTATCAAATTATAAACATGTGCAACACACTTAATATGAAAAGAATCATTATCAATTGGACAAAGTCTACATTTTAAATAATCAATTGATTTTAAAATATTAG
>JAJOOR010005425.1:0-29413 GCA_036250505.1 Solanum acaule | reverse complement strand
CCATTTTATCTGCCTAATAATTGAGGAAAAACACTAAAAAGAATTAAGCACTTGGAGGGTATACATCAGATATTACATGAAAATCCACTTGACAAATTTAGTGTAATTTTGGAAAAGTCTACATGGCCATAGCAACTAAAGGAATATAATACTAGCCTACATCAACAGCTAGTCAAAGTTGGTAGTTCATATACACAATGTTGCAAGTTGAAAATCATAGGCTCTTATTATTTTCTTTCCCCAAATGACATTGATCACGACTATACTTATGCTGAATTTTGGGAGTGTGCTAAGGAACAATGATTATTTGCTTTTCCCACAACTTTTGATACTGTACTTTGTAATTGCAGTTCTGGAACTTGATCAAACTCCTGGCAACTCCCACTACTGCTCCTGCTTTGTTTGGAGGCGGTTTATTGGGCTATGTTATGTATGATGTAACCCACTACTACTTGCATCACGGGCAACCAACAGTTGAAGTGCCTAAAAATCTTAAGGTAAGAGGATATGTTTGTTAACACCTCCCTAACGGCTTCATTGTGGTTTTTCAGTTAGTTTTTTGTGATGTCTCGATAAGATGCAGTATTCTTAACCTGTTCTATGATCCTAACTACTGATCTTTTGCCCTTCTTTCACAGAAATATCACTTGAATCATCATTTTCGTATCCAGAACAAAGGTTTTGGTATCACCTCCTCCTTCTGGGACAAAGTGTTTGGAACGCTACCACATTCAAAATCAGCCAAGAACAGATGATTTCCTTCGGATAGGAGAATCACAACACTAAGCACTTTTTATTAGAAGGGTTAGAATTATTATTTTTTCTTTGAAATCCAGTTCCAGTTTTTTCATTTTGCCACTGTGTTCATGCTACAGTTTAATTGGAACTTGGCATTCCATCCTTGTGACAACTTGTGTAAGGGTTACGTAACCGTGCTGCGAATCATCAGTCCATCTAGGTTGTATTTATGTTTATCATTGGGCTGTATGTTGGCCATTTATTTGTACCTGGTACCAGTTTGGCAATTGGAAAAATCCTGTTGATGCATGGCAACAAAATTCTCTTTTTTTTTTCTGTGTGGTAACTTGATTAACTGGATTGTTAGAAAGGAAACAGAACTATTTTGTCTTCAAAAATAAAAATAAAAAGTATACTTGGAGGAATGTGACAATTTACAAGTGGGAGTGCATCAATTCTAATTGTTTACACACACATCACAAATGTCTTTTTTTCATACCAAGCATGTGTATCATGAGGCATAATGTTGCTTCTTATCTAATCTTCTCTTTCCTCCCCCACATGAGACAAAGACTGTGAAAACAAAAGATATTTTATACTCCCTCGTTTCAATTCGTTTGACCTACTTTCATTTTCAGTCCGTTTAAAAAAGAACGACTCTTTCCTTTTTTAGCTAACTCTTTAATTTCAACTTTTCATATGACATATTTAATACTACAAGATTCAAAAGTCTTCTTTATGTTCTTATACTCTGTGTCAATTCAAAATAGGTCAATTAAATTGAAACGGAGGTGGAGAGTGTTGCCTGTAGGAACATTGAAAAGAAAAAAGAGAAAAAGTTTTGGCACAATAGTAGGACCTCTAATTATAGTGTTTCTACTTTATGCTTCACAGCACCTTCCTCCATTGATTAAGGAGTTCAACATGCCTAATTGAAACATCTCTTTAAATTCTCCTCTCTCCTTCTCTGTTTCTTCCAAAATAATTTTTTTTATTTTCGAATAGATACGCGTGACCAGACATAAATCTTCATTTCCATCTATATCATTGTCCAAGATCATGTCATGTTTCAACAGTCCAACACTATAATGTCTTGACCTTTGTTATATTCTTGCTTCTTGTCTCAGATACTAAATATTTAGAGGGATTTTTTATTGAGTCTGAATTTGGATCATCTCCAAGCATGTCTTTTCCATGGAAGAAGTTGAAGAAGACAAGTATATCTCAATTGGTGAAGGACCATATTCATTCTCAAAAACCTCTTATGGTAGAAACTGGTTTCCCTTCTTCCCTTGTGGATCTTTTTGTCAAGAATCGTCGAAAGTTCATGAAAACTTCAAAGAAAAAGAGGGCTCCTCCAGTGGTGGCTGAGCCCCCTTTAAGCTCTCATTCGACTCCACCTTCCCCGGTATGTTGCATAATTGAGAGGTCTGAGTTAAAGGAGTGTCAGGAAAAAGATGAAAGATTTGATCTTGATGAAACTGTTGATAAAAATATGGTGTTAATAGCACTTCTGAAGGTCTTTCTGGTGGTGGTTTTGGTTTTAGGAACAAAGAAACTTGTAATGGGAATAACAATGTCAGCTTTCTTGTTGTACTTCTTAGAATATTCGGGTGAACGCGTATATAGATGGATTATGCTTGTTGCAGGAGCACAAAGGAGGAGTCTTTTGATGGTACAGCAAGTCTGGAGATCCTCTGGAGTCAAAATGGTTGAGTTAGAAGAAAAAGATTGCGTTTTTAAGACGCGATTACAGCAAGAAGAGTTGAGTTCCTCTGAGTCCAGTAGGTATGATAATCTGATACGTGAAGGAATAGACTCACCAGAAGAAGAATTGAGAAGTGACTTGTTGGAATCCAAGAGAAAGAAATCTCAAAAATCAAAGATCAAGAGATTTATCGCAAAGAAGTTCAGAAGGAAGACGATACCAATAAGCGAAATCGATGTTAAAACTCAGGAAAAGGATAAACTTGATTGTCAAAAGAGCTCTGAGAAAGTGTTTGATGCAACCATTGTTAAGGTGTCCAGTATTGCCAGAAAAGAGCAGAGTTCAGCAAGTATTGATCTACTTTTGGTTGTTCTTGTTGGCCTTATCGGAGGCCGGATTTTCGCGCTTGTGTTTACAGTAACATGGTGCATGATGTCAAAACAAGTTTTGCTCAAAACTTTAGTTAGAATTTTTCAACTTATTTGTAGAAAGCTGTGAATTGCAGACCATTTAGATAGTTATAGTTTGCTTCTACTGAGAAGTGCTGCTTAAGCCTTAGATGGAGATTTTTGTATTATGTCTTGTAAAGTTTCCGATACAAGAGATTATATTGCATTCAACAACTCCAAATTTTATATTTCCATCACTTAAGACATTCATTTTTTGTTGTTGTTAAATTGCACAAGCATGTGTTAAAATAAAAATAATTTAGGTATTTTGGGAAAAAGAAAAGTTGGTTTTAATGTAGAGGAGGTAAAGTTGAGTATTACGATGAATACACGTTGCTTAAGAACCATCGTCAATAAGTTGAAAGTTCATCGAGCCAACCAACTTAGCTACTAAGTTTCTCGAAATGCCCATTCAATTGAATTGCTTCTTAAACTAGGTTTCATATATGTTTTTTTTTAATTACATAAAGGGAGGAAGAGGGAAATGCTCGTGGCGAAAATGAACAAAAAATGAGATAAGGGTGCTATTTTCAAATCGATTAATAGATAGTCTGATCTGTTCTGATAGATCAAAAGGAAGGGAATATTATGGTACTGATGGAGTTTAAACCTTCTACCTCACTGGGGGAACATCTCTTCAACCCTAGAATTTCATAAATGCTTCGAAAGTTGGTGCATTGATTATTTTTTAGATTTTTATTTGATGACTTATATATTTATATAGGTTTCAAATAATTCAAATCTCTATGTAGGGCTCAAATTCAAAATATCTGATTAATAATTAAGAAATCTTAATCATCTCGGTCAGAAGTTGAATTAATGGGATCATTAGCATTAAATTTATTGCCTTATGTGTTCGGATTTAATATTTTAAGAAGATTTTATTTTTATAATCCGTATAAAAATCATATGAATTTAAATGAATCTTTAGGCAAAATAATGAATGTTTACACTTAAAGCTAATCACTTTAACCTTAGTTAACTAAAAATTATAAGAAAGAAAATATGTCTTAATTAGTAATAATTAAGCGATAAATTTGTATATTGAAAGATATATCTTTCGCATTCATTGACAGGGATGTAAATCATCATTATTCTTTCGTAAAAAAACTACTTTTTCCCAAAGCGGCAAAACCATCTTTCCCCTCCAAGTGTTTGTCTAAGTTATAAATTTATTTCTAGAGAAAATAACATATTTAATCCTTGAATTATTGCTATATTTCAACGTTATTGATCTAAGCACATTTAATTTTTATGACTTACATAAAACCCTCTTAAAAGAGCATTGAAGAAGAAAACATTAAGCAATAACCTACTCAATATTTCAGGAGCATTATCATTAAATTCACATAAAAAAAATTAGTCTTGATAAAAATGTAAAGATAGCTTAAAGGACTAAAATTTTCGATTTTATTAAATTAAAGATTAAATGTGATTGGAATAGTGATATAAGAATCAAATTTGGACAACAACATAAATTAATGAAATTTCACAAATTGAGTATAGAAAGGATATATAAAAATGTATATATATTTTACCATTACCTCGTGAAGGTAGAGAGAGGCTATATTAAAAATTAAAAAAAAAAACCTCAACTCAAGTTCAACCAATCCAAATACTTAAAAGAAACTAAAATTGGTATATAGCAATAATCTAGGACTAAAAGTGCAATTTTCTCTTCTTCTTCTTTTCTTTTGTATTTACATATACCAATGAAATTTCACAAGTCGGATATGGAGAGGATACAATGTAGCAGACCTTACCATTATCTCGTGAAAATAGATATGTTGTTTCCAAATGACCCTCACTCAAGTTCAACAAATCCAAAAACAATGAACTAAAATTGGTATATAGAGATAATATTATACCAATTTTTCTAATTACTTGTCTATTTTGACAAATCATGAAAAAATAATTTTTTATTTACCTATTATACCCTCAATTAATTCCTTTGAAAAATGTAAAACTTCTTGACAATCTTAAGTTTTTAATTCATCTACTTCATAATTAATAGAGCTAAAATGGTAAATTCATAATGTCAAATTATTATTCGGGCGGGGCTCTTGAAGGCTTCCTTGCCGCATGCGACGCGGGAAGGAGTTTCCTGTCTAGCCCGCACGAGCAGGAACATAAAAAATAATGGAATGGTGAATACATGTACATGATGTAATGACATATTCCAAAATACGTGATCCGATGTGATAGACTGCCCGCAGAAAGGAAAGAGTTTACCGACCGCATAACAATTTATTCTGGTGTGTAGCGCCGTGGGCCCATGTCTCTCGAACGAATTCAGAGGTTGTTTCTCTTAAGACGTACGAGGTAATGCTTATTCTTCTCCTTCCTGGTACTCTTGAATAAGGCAAGGTTTTTCCCTATTCCCTATCAAAAGCAAATAATTATTTTCTTAATAGGTCTATAAATTTAAAAGTGGCAAAGTAATTAGGAGAGGAATACTATTTTCTGTTCTTCTTTTTCTCTATTGTATTTACACCATAGTCTATGAGTTCATCACATAAACCCAAAACCCCTAACTCCCATTATTATAATCTTTTCAAATTCCCTCAACCCCTCAACCTCCTCCTTCCTTTTTCTTTCCCCACAACAATATTTCCTTTATTTGTACCCCTTTACCCCACCCCCACCCCTCAACCCTTCTTCAAAATTCACAATTTATGCATGTCACTAATCACATTTGTGTATCTACCTGGCCAGTATTAGGTACTATCTTCTTCATCGATTCTTTGTTATCGTTGCCAGTAATAGGTGCTATCTTTCTTGATTTCTTGTGGATGGGTGTTTGATTCTCACTTTGTAACCCTTCCTCTACGCCCAATTAAGTTAAAGGTTCAATCTTTTTTCACCATTCTTGATTCTCTGTTACTATTTCGCCTATCTTGTAAAGTAAGTCTTGTGGCCCTTTTTTTCTTTTTGAGGGTATCTTTCAAAGATAACCACTCAACCCACAAGCATATTTTTTTGTTTGTTGGTTCGTTTTGCGGATTCTTGAACTCTTGTCATCTGAGTGAGGACCCAGAAACTGATTTTGTTTTGTAGTGGTGAAAGAATGATTGGTTAATGTGTTGTTATACATGTAAGCGGTACTTTAGAAGCAGAGTTTTCGTTAATCATATAAGATTCCTGCTATAAATGCAGTGTGTTTTGATATTCTGTGTGTATGTATTCTATGGTTATTGCTTGGTGTAGAAAGGGTATATGTATTCCATGGTTTTTTTGTCTTGATAATGTTGTGTGTGGTGAAATTAAAAAAAGAATCTATTTTTGGACTCTGAACATGCTGCAGTCGAAAAGTGTAAACATGTTACGATTTCTCTAGAACCTGATTAGCTGTTGAATCAAGTATTAACATGTGGATGGAGATTGGTTACTTCTCCTGTTTCTGGCTTATTGTCAATGGAATGAGTATTCAAATCTAATTAGGGAATTGTTGGTATTTACTATTTTACTGTGTTCTTGGCGTTAATATGCTTTATATATGATGCACGATGGAAATTAGTTCTAAAACACTTTTTCAGTGTAGGAGTTGAATTGTTATAAGTATTCAATTCTCCTGGAAAAGCTATGGAAAATGGAAAAGGCCCAGCGAGTGGTCCAAAGAAATTACCTTTCACGCCTAAGGCTATCATACACCAGAGATTTGGTACTAAAGCATGCTATACGGTCGAGGAAGTTCAAGAGGTCGTACAAAATGGATGTCCTGGTTTAGTGATCCCTCAGAGAGGTCCTTGCCTCTATCGCTGTTCTCTGCAACTTCCAGAATTTTCAGTAGTCTCTGAAGCCTTCAGAAGAAAGAAGGATGCCGAGCAATCTGCTGCTGAGAAGGCTATACAACAGGTTTTGTCTTACTCTCTGCTCTTGAGCTATTTAAATATTTGACAGACAGGAGTGTGGCTTTGTCATAGGAGGTGTGTTTTGGTGATGTCAAATTGTCAATGTCATGACCCTTCGGGGTGGCCCAGTGGTTTGGACTTGGGACTTCCATGTTGGAGGTCTCAAGTTCGAAACCCCTTGCCAGCGAAAGCAAGGGGTTTGCCTTCTAGGTCGAATTCATCATACCAGGCTTGCCTAGTGCGGGTTACCTCTCCTATGTGGTTTGCAAGCTATTGCATAGGAGCGGGGGTTTTACCCTGTGCACACCCAAAGGATAGCGGCTGCGGGTTTCCCTTGTCATAAAAAAAAATAAAAAATTGTCAATGTCATGTGATGGCTAGATCAAGAATACTGTGTGTTTTGGAGCATAGTCTGACATTAAGGGTGTCGTGTAATAAATGTGTTCTTTGAGTTACTTCATGCAATCCGTTTTTTTTGTCCACAGTGGTGATGTTGAAGTTGAAGTTGATTGACACTCTTTCTTATTTCCTTTGCATTCCATAGAATTAATTTCTTGGAGTATCTCCTCGGATCAGATAGTTTTGAATGCTGCCTTTATTGTTGACTACCACAATGGCCTGACTGTTTGGGGCCCTAGAATATCCCAGTACAAAAGAAAAAGAATATTAGGACTCGGGTAAATTGGGTTTCAACTCAAGGAAAAAACTTTTTACTTTCTCGTTTGCTGATAATTCAGGATGTAGAACCAACCAACTCTTTATCATAAATTCTTCATTTCTCTTAAAGTTATCTAAGCTAGGCATGCACTTATGATGAGTACTGCAAATGAAGTGAGCAGTTGATGAATTTTTTCTCTCTCAGCTTACAACAACAACATACCCAGTGAAATCCCACAAAGTGGGGTCTGGGGAGGGTAAAGTGTACGCAGACCTTACCACTACCTCGTGGAGGTAGAGAGGCTGTTTCCGGTGGACCCTCGGCTTGTCTCATAGATATTCAAATGTCTATGAGAAGGTCATCACTAGCTCATGCTTGTCACATAGATTTTCAAATGTCTATGATAAGTTCATCATTAGCTCATGTTTGTTGCCTATCTGTAATCTGCATGCTCTTGTGATCAGTTTTAACATATGAAGTGGACAAGTTCTGATTTTTGTCTCAGCTTGAATCTTAGATTTTCAAATGTCAATGACAAGCTAATGCATTGACCACTCGTGGTTGTTGTTTATCCGCAGCTAGGTATCCAGCCTAAAGAAGATAATCTCACTGTGGAGCAAGCATGGGATGAATTGGTTGGTCGACTATCATATTTGTTTTCAATTGAGGTATGCAACTCTATTCGTGTAAAATGTGGTGATGCAATTTTTTTTGGGGAGTCAGCTGAAATATTACATAGTTTGACTAGCCATGGAGATCGAGTGAGAACTGACTTATATACATGTTTATCAGCATAAGAAAGTATCTGATGAAATTATAGAAACTTGTCTGGGAAGCTGGTTTCTAATAATCTACTATGTTTTATTAGCATAGTTTCAACAAGGATAAATGACATGTTATGCATGCTAGAGTTTGTGAGATATCTAATGCTCATAAAGGTTTATTAATTTTTTTCTGTTGCATTTTCATTGAATAGGATTACTGACTTATTTGTGTAGTTCATGAATGCAACTTTTCTGCAGCTAATGAACTACCTTACTGATGTTAATTTTATGGTTCATTTTTTTCATTTCCGGTTGTTGATGAAAGTTCCTGCCTGCAATTCACCCGCTTAGTGGTCACTTCAGAGCAGCGTTGGCGAGAGAAGGTCACCTCAATGGATTTATTCCTCTGGTAGCTATTGCCACGTTTGATGCAAAGATCAATAGCTTATGTAAATATATATCATCTGAAATGGAGTCAAATCCCTTGTTGGTGATGTCACTTATTATTGAAGCTGCAAAGAGATTAGAAGATTCCCTCTTGTTCTCTGAAGAGAAGCTGTCATTGAAGAGGCTAACTCCACACCCTCCTGAGATTATACAATCTTTACCAAAGAATGAACCTAATTTCCCAGAGAGCATTTCATTTGAAGCAATACGTGTTCCATCTTCAGCAGAGAAGACTGTGGAACCTGTGATACTTAATGCCTCTTCTGGCAATTATTACCTGGATGTTATTGCAAAGGAACTAGGGGTTGAGGATGCTTCTAAGGTTCTGATTTCAAGGTGAGAAAGAGTATACACAGAGCATTGGACTAGTACCTTGTTTGGCCAGTAGAATGTTGTAATACAGTCTGCTTGATTTATAGCAATCAGAAGTTGATTTTAATGCAGTATGGTAAGAAGTATATGAATGAGCTTCTATCCAGTGGCAGATGCAGCCTTTGTGCTGGGGGTCCAAATGAACCCAGTATTTTTGACAGAGTTTAAATATACATGTGAAAATCATTAACAGTTCAACCAGTATTAAATCTGAACCCATAATTTCAAAAGTACAATGAGTTCAGTCTAAAAACCATGAAGGTTGAACTGATCATTTTTAAACCCTGTATCAGACTATGCTTCTATCTAGAGTTTTCTAATAGATTGTATGGTTCCTTCTTCCATGCTGCTATGGTATATACTCTATGCATCTTGGAATTTATGTAGTTAAGCTAGACAACAATCTTGTATGACCAAAACTGAGAACATTCCCATAAAGTGGTTATATATGGGGGATTGGAATTTTTTTGATGGTTGGTTCAACGTGAGCTGTAAGGTAGCTTTGCGGTTATGTAAGAAAAGGCTTGATTAAATAAACAATTTTTTCCATTTGACTCAAGCATTTGCTATATATATCTTTCACGATGAACCCTTTTTTTCTGTTACAGGACTATTGGCAAAGCTTCCTCAGAAACGAGGTTGTACTTCTGTGCTCCAGAGTCCACAACAATTGGTTCATCATCAGAGCTATATATGAAACAAGCTAGTTCATTTAAAGGATATGTCAATACCATCGCGACTTACCTATCTGGTCAAGAAATATGTGGTGATGCAATTTTGGCGTCTGTAGGATACACTCGGAAATCTACAGATCTTTTTTATGAAGATTTATCCTTGCGTGCATATTACAGGTCTGTCCGTAGCATCATTTTTGAGATTTTAGGCAGCAAAGTCTGGTTGAATCAAAACTTAGTCTGGCTTATTCTAAACCAGATTGACATGTAGAATATGTTTGAATTGTGATGGCTGTTGTAGTAAGTTTCCTCCCTTTGATCTTGGTGTGGTGAGCCAAATAATGGAGACAGTGGATTTGCATGATGAGTTTAGGGTGGCCAACACTCACCTGAAGTCACAATGTTGTACTTCAGGAATTTCTGTTCTTTCTTATTTTTGTGTTTGCCTTTTGGCTTCTTTATTTATCCGTGATGCTCAGTTTCTATTGTTGATTTTGCATAATTATTTCTTTCTTCTTTTTTCATGCATAGTAGTGGGGCTCATTTTCTCTTTTTTTTTCCTCTCAAGAATACTTGCCAACAAGATACCCAGTGGAATTTACAAGTTGTCAAGAGAAGCAATACTTGCTGCAGAACTTCCCACAGCTTTCACAACAAGGAGCAATTGGAGGGGTTCTTTTCCAAGAGATATTCTCTGTACATTTTGCCGCCAGCATCGATTATCTGAACCTGTCTTTTCAAGCGATTCCATTGAACCTCTGCCAGATTTACCTGGACGTAAAAGATTGAGGGATACATCATCAGGTGAAAACGAAACTAATGAAGGGGGTCTTGCAGCTACTGCTGTAGCACAAGAAGGGTGTAATCTAGTCTACAGATGTACAGTGAAGATATACTCCAAGTGCCAGGAATTGATTCTGCTGTGTTCACCAAAGGAATCTTATAAGAAACAGATTGATGCAATTCATAGTACTGCCTTAAAAGTTCTCTCATGGTTGGATAGATTTCTTGATAAAGTTGATATGTCTGTGGAAGAGATCACATCATCTGCAAAGGGATTTGATATTCTTATTTATCCTCAACAGCTTGTTAAGGAGTTCACATTATGTCAAACTTTGCCCAAATACAGTGCAACACTAGCAGGAAGCTTTGTGTGTCCTAGCTACTCTAATGTACAGAATAACACACTTGAAGAAGAATTATCATCTGGAACGACTCCATCTAGTGGTTCTTTGGTGTGTGTGACTTACAAGATATATTTAGCCACGGAAAGGGAATGCATTATGGAACATCTTGAAGGGTCTGAAGAGTTTGAGTTTGAGATTGGCAGTGGAGCCGTATCTCCTGTTCTTGAAGCAGTTGTAACACAGATGTCCGTTGACCAGTCTGCATGTTTTACTATGGAATTGCCTGCCAAAGAGATTGTTCTAGCAGTGGCTCATGATTCTGCAAATATCATTTCATTATTATCTTCAGGTAAAGTTAGGCATCTGTGTCATTTTATTCTGATTGGTTTTGCCCTATTTGTATTGGTTTCTAATATAGAACATGCTTTCTGCTGATCACTTATCGTATCCAAACCATTTAAAGTTTCTGATGTGTTCCTATAATCTAAAGTTCCCTCTCCTCTCTGGTCTCTCTGGAGGCAGGTACTTGCTTAATGAAATGTGAAGTCACTTTGCTGCGTGTGACAGTACCTCTGGAGGATAGAATGGAACAGGCCTTATTCTCTCCCCCATTATCAAAACAACGCGTTGAATATGCAGTGCAGCACATTAGAGAATCTTGTGCTGCCTCTTTGGTATTAGCCTTTTCAAATGATTTTACAGTCTCTTTAGATATTTAAAAGGCTTGTTCTGATCTGTAGTCCATTGCAGGTTGACTTTGGATGTGGTTCTGGAAGTCTGCTGGAGTCTTTATTAGCTTATCAAACCTCTCTTGAGAAAATAGCAGGTGTTGATATTTCACAGAGAGCTCTTGCTCGTGCTGCAAAGGTCTGATGCATTCACAGCCCTTTGACACTGCTTTTTTGCTATCCTAATCTCTCTGTAACTGTCCTATAACTAATTCTTTTACTGCATTTCTTTTTCTTGGCAATGATAATCAGAGCTTGTGCATTTTCTATCTTAACCGTGTAGGTTTGAAACTGAACCTGTTATTCAAGTGAGAAAATTCAGGAACTGCAATGGTCATCTTCTGTCAATCCAATATTAAGATATTATCTTGTGTCATCAACTAAATCCAATTTAGCCTATGATTTCAGTGTGACAT
The DNA here is from genome assembly GCA_036250505.1 of Solanum acaule. Classification (NCBI taxonomy): domain Eukaryota; kingdom Viridiplantae; phylum Streptophyta; class Magnoliopsida; order Solanales; family Solanaceae; genus Solanum; species Solanum acaule. The sequence goes on along the minus strand of JAJOOR010005425.1, from coordinate 17,481 downwards.
TGTACCATTTGATAGTTAATGACATTATATTTGGATTGCCAAAGCTAGAAGGATGTTTCCTGGGACAAAATGTCAAGGTCCTTTTACCTGTCAAAAGTATCTATATGACATATGTACACACTGAGGCACGTGTGTCTATTTCCTTGCTATATACCTATGTTCATGATATAGGTTTTCTATTTCCGTATTTTGGCGTTGGAAGCTCCGAAGAAGATAATATTCAATTTATGGTGGTATATGGTTATAGAGTCTGGGAAAATGGTTTCATGTAATGGATTGCATGGAAGTGAAAAAGATCTTTTCTCCTTTTTTTCTTTTTGGAATGGCAAGCAACTTCGTGCCATCATCAATATAATATCATTGGTTGTCTTTAGACTATCAGAACCGTTAAACTAATGAGGTCAAAAATGTCAGCTCAAGATGCTAAGAAACTTCTGAAGATCTAATTCTCAAAAAAGAAGCTTCTGAAGATCTTAAAAACCTGCTCCAATTAACTTCTAAATTTTTTGCACTGATGGAGCATAGTTCTATACTTTAGTGTCTACCACATGCAGAATGTATATGATATTGATAGCTTTTAGGACTTCCTCAGTTATCTCTCGAATTAGACTAGGTGGGAACTGACTTTTTGTAAGGTTCCTGGATATGGATACTGATACACTTTTTAGAACCTGATGTGACCCACTGCAACAATGTACGTGTGTTTTTGTTTATATAAAATGTTAATCATCAAAAGAAAGAACGCCCATCACATGCATTGCCAGTGCCAACTTATTATTAGACTTTTATTTATGCTTTCACCTAAGATCATTCTTAACTTCCAGATACTTCATTCAAAACTCAATGGAAATATAGAAGCTGAACAACCAATCAACAGTATCAAGTCTGCAATACTATATGATGGTTCGATTTTGACTTGTGATTCTCGGTTGTGTGGATATGATATTGCAACCTGCTTGGAGGTAATCAGTTTCTCTTCTATTGATTGTTACATAGCTTTTAAGATCTTTTACTGATTTATTTTTTCTTTAAAAAAATCAACTTCCGGACATTTCTAGTTTCATGAAATATTTGTGTAAAAATGCTGATGAACTTTATATCCATCCCCAAAATGAAGTCTATGGCTGGTTATATGTACAGTATTTTTCATTGAAGCAACTGTGTTGATCGGTGGACTCTGTGATATGATCTGTCAACTTGATCGCTGTAGATGGTTTAGTGTGTTAGATATCATGTACTCATGTATTAGTATTTGAGGTCAGAAGGTAGATATTCTGGAGCAGTAAACAATATGTGATCTGAAGTGTTTATTCAGAGAAAGCTGTTTTCTGAACCTTGCCAGACTGGTATAAGTGGCATCTTCAAAACTTCCATGTATTTGATTTGTAGCAGAGAGCAGACTGATTTTTCTGCTTCCTTGACATATGAAACTGGCAGAGATATGGCACATTCATTCGCCTACCAGAAGAGTACAGAGCTTAGCACTCATTATGAGGGAGGAAGGGAGGGAGGGGAAATTAGAAACTGAGTTTTCATTATGGGTTGCTAGATCATAGTGCTGGCAGATTTCTTCAATACTTCTACTCCTATGTGATGACTATATTGGAGCGGGTGGTTCTTATCGTTATGATTGGTTCAATTTAATCCATTTTAGTTTCACTGTGAATAATGATGTGATGATATTTTCTAGTGGTTTATTAGTGTCTATCCACTTAAACACATAATTAAGTTTGAAGAAATTAGTCTTGCTAGGGAGGTGAGTGATGCATAAATGATGCTTCCAACGTTCTTTAATGGCACTTATGTTGTCCCAATTAAGTGTGAAATTTGGTGCATTCTGCTCTGTAATTTTCCTTTCGTTACTTATTTCTCTTTATTTTTTGATAGATGGACCAATCTCCTCATGGTAAATAGACTTGGTTGTTATTCTTTGCTTTCAGCTTTCGTGTAGCTAATATTTTGATGAATTTTATATGGTTTACACAAGATTATTTATTTTTGTTAGTCCAACATTTAATGTGTCTCTTTTCTTATTTGTGTTTATCTATGTTATATATGTATCTGATAGTCTATTGAACAGAGGTTTCCACTTCAAGTGGTCTTGCCTTTCCATATGTGTTTATATGATCCTAAGTTGAGCCATCTCATCAGCTTAAGTGGTTAAATGAAACTTTGCTTTTTCTGCAGTATATATTTTTGGGTTCTGTCTTTTCTTTCTTCCGTAAAATCTTTAAAGCATTAACACATTTTTTATCGTGAAATCTGGGCATTTTGATCAACTATAGGTGATTGAACACATGGAGGAACATGACGCATGTTCATTTGGGGATATTGTTCTCAGTTCATTTTGTCCACAGATTCTTGTAGTCTCCACTCCCAATTATGAATACAATGTGATTCTCCAGAAATCTACTCCCCACTACCAGGACGATGACCCAGATGAGAAGAGCCAGCAGCAGTCATGCAAATTCCGCAATCACGATCACAAGTTCGAGTGGACTAGACAGCAATTCTGTCAATGGGCATCTAAGCTAGCTTTAAGGCATAATTATGATGTTGAGTTCAGTGGTGTTGGGGGAGAGCCTAACAAAGAACCAGGATTTGCCTCCCAAATTGCTGTTTTTAGAAGAAACGATAGCAGTCCCGTGAATGCAGATTTTACTGAACACTATGATGTTATATGGGAATGGAGTAGTAGCAATAATTCATGATCTTAACTGTAGATGCTTTCAAACACACTCATTTTTGCTGCATTTTGGTTAGTGATGTGGACTCCAGAAGCTATAGAAATTTCCTTTTAACTAGACTAGGTTTGCTTCACAATTTTCTTTTGCTTATACCAAGTGCCGACTGTTGTGGGAAATCATACTTTGTATTCCTTACCTAAATGTGCTTGAAATGTCTAGTTGCAAGATGCAAAATTATATTAATTGCTTAGAAAGGTACAATACTCCTTAACACTTGACTTGAAAGTTTTATACTTGAACTTTAGTTTTGTTCCATTTTTCTTTCACCTTCACTTGTAGAGATGGTCTGTTGTGAGGTCATACTCATAGTTACAGACAAATCTGGTTGAAGAAGTTTCTGTTCATCGATAGGACCATCCTTTTTGTACTTGTACCAGTTGGCCCAAAAGACATAGTTACCAAAGTTGAGCAAGCTAAGGATCGCTAGGAACCAGTAGAAAAGCTCGATGTGGTTCTTGTTCATGTCTCTCCCTTGAAGCCATCCTTGCTTGTTTGAAGTGAGCTTTGAAGTGATTGAGTTGATGAGCTCGACAAAAGCTGAGCTCAAGTAGTAGCCAATGGAGAGTGACAGAAATGAGAAAGACGTGGAGAGAGATCTCATCCCAGCTGGAGCCTCGCTATAGAAGAATTCCATCAGTCCAACGAGTGTGAACATGTCTGCTATCCCAAAGATTGCATAATGGAAGGAGAGCCAGAAGAGGCTGATGAGATGGTTGTGGTTGTTGAACTCGTTCTTCCTCTTCACTTCCACGGCTCCTGCAATGGCCATGGAAATAGCTGAGAGGACGAGCCCTACCCCGACCCTCTGGAGGTGTGTTATGCCAGTTGGGTGGCCAGTGATCATCCTCATTACAGGAACAAAGAGGAACTCATAGATGGGAATGAGAACGGACATGAATACAAGAGGAATGACTGGAATCGAAGCAGCAGGTACATCAAACTTGCCAAGGCTAGGATCCATTAGAGTCCCTTGTTGTATTGAGATTGTTTGTAGCTGTGCCAAACATGTGTTCATGATGATAGTACTCAAGAGGATTGGCATCATCCTGGTAAGGATTTTCACTTCCTCCACTTGAGTAACAGTACAGAGTCTCCATTTTCCTTGCTTATCGGTACCCTCTATTTGAACTGCAGCTTTGTCTAGTACACTGTCCATGATTAACATGACAACATAAGATCAACATAAACATGAAAACCTTTTCATCTTGCATTGAACATTAAACACTTGCCTGAATTGTTGGGTATGTGGAAGGCGCTGTTCGGTTAAAAGAGAAACATTTCTGTCCTGTATCTCATATAGTTTATGCTTATCAGTTGGTAGTTGCACAGACCAATTTCGAGCTGCTGCTACCAAAACCTGCACAAATGCAGCTTTGCTTGATTGAGACCTAGCATTAAGGGTGTCACAATGATATACGAGACGAATAGAGAAAAACTCATGATTGAACTGCGTGTCCAGTCAAACTATTGTCACATAAATTGAACGGAGAGAAAGTAATAGTATGTCCCTCACCTGTAAAACTCTAAGCAGGGGACTTTCACCAGGAACTCTCACTCTATAAAATGGCTTCCCCATTGAAACAATACAGAGGCCAGCAAAACAGCATACAATAGAGATAATGAACCCTTTATCCCATCCAACATTTGTACTGACCCAAACCACAATAGTAACTCCAATGGATGCTCCAATAGTTATGCTTAACAAGAGCCAGTTGAAGAAACTGGAAATGTTCTTGCTGCTCTGTTTCGGGTCGTCCTGTTCAAATTGATCGGCACCTAATGCCGGAATACAGCCCCGAATTCCGCCAGCTCCCAATGCCATTAAGTAAACTGAAGTGTATAGCAGCAGTGCTTTTCCGCCATGAACGCAAGTTGATTCTCCACAGGGCTGTGGTTGAAGGTTTTGGAAGTGGGATTGGAGTATCAATAGTAAGTATCCCTGTGAAATAACAAGGCGATTACTATTAAACTTTTCGTAGGCGTTTGACCATAAGATTTGGGAGCTTAGTTTCAAATCAACATTTGTTTATAAAAAAAAAAAAAAAAAGACCCATAATTTTAATTTTTTCCAAAATAGACTCATGTTCGATGTGAAGAGATTGATTATTCGTGACCTAAGGCGGACCTAGAGGTTGCTGAGGGGTTCACCTGAACCCCCTCGGCAAAAAATTACGTTGTATATTTAAGGTATTTTTAAGAATTTTTATTTCTATATTATTTGATTTTGAACCTCCTAAATGTAATATTAGAGATTGGCTTTAGTGGTTGAGGGGTTCAAAACTCACCTTGAGCTTCCAAGATCAAATTTTAAGCACTACTCTTTTTTTTCGAACTCCCTTAGTGGAAATCGTGGATCTGCCAATGTTCATGATTGTACTATGTGGGAGAATTTGTGATTTATTAATTTGGCGCATTAGGATATCTAGATGGCCGATACTTTGTTTATGAACTATGAATTTGTTCATTAGGTAAGATTTTATAAGAGTTGGAAAGTTTTGATGGTTTTCATGTTTATAAGGAAAAATTTCAGTGTCGGAGTCAGAATTTTTCAATAAGGGGTTAAAATCGAAAGAAGTAGACACATAAACTAGCCGAAGGAAGTTCAACATCGACGTATAAACATAAAATAGTATAATTTTCCATCGAAGGGGGTTTGGATAAACCTTGGTCATAAGTGGGCTTCGCGCTCAAAAAAATACAACTTCAGAAATCTAAATTACATATTCAAACAAAATTTCAACGTCAAATAATGTCTCTAGATTTGCATCCCATGCAACTAATATACTACAAAATATACTGATGAAAATGTAATTTTACCAATAATTGCAAGATGCCAAAGAGCAAGGTAGTGTTGAGACGAGTCATATATGCATCTGAAATGAAGCCTCCCAAAATAGTGAGCAAGAAAGCAGTACCCAAAAAGTTTGTTGTATTAGTTGCTGCACCAGCTAAATCAAAATGCATAACTGATGCAAAATATACAACAAAACTCATCATATTTGCCACAAATCCTATGTTATCCAACAACATCATTCCTGCAAAATCACATCAAATTAAGTGTGTTATCGTAGAAAATATTTTCTAGTGTTTGGTTTCCGAAGGTAAAATTATGTACCAAATATGAAGAAAGTGGGGGTAAAGCCTCCTTGTTGGCGATTCTTCATGGGGATATAAGCGGTCTCTGTTACACTTTCATCCGATCCCTACAAAAAAAACACATTACGAATTTTATCAGAGTTGTATTTTACTAAACTAACTTTAGCTGAGTCTTTTTTTTTCTTAAAACAAGACTTACCATTGTGAAGATTGATTAGCACTCAGTTGATCGATAGATCATGCAAGATGTACTAAATAATGTAGTAGTTTAGAGAGGTTGTAAAATATGTCTATTATATATAGTAATAATAACTATAAAGAGTGAAAATGTATCTTTTTAATTGAGCTTGGGGTGGAGCTAGATAGAGCCTAGGGGTTAGGGTCAATAAAAAAATTTATATTATTTATATATGGTTAAAATTATTTTTTATGTAAATATAACAGATGTTGAAATTCCTTTGGTTTGCTCGTGTGGTTACTTTTCATATTTTGAAATTTGAATCATTTTAGTGAAAATTCTGACTCCGCGTAATAGAATAATAACCAATCAAATTGAATCTTCTGCCGTTTTCAGGTTTTCAACCAAGGATATAAGGACAAATACAAAATATGTAATTACAAAAGTTATAAACCGGCCTTTAGTACAATTAAAAGAAATTCAACAATACTATTCATGATATATATAGAACTTTAAACAAATTTGGCACCAATTATATCTTCCTCAATTTCTTTAGAGTTTTTGAGTAGAGGTGGACCTGGAATTTTGAATTTATGAGTTTAAAATTTTTAGAAAACACAGTTTATTAGATTTTTGATAAATTATTTACACATATTAAGTGGTGTTTTTTAATAAAAATAAATACTGAATCAAAAGTTATTAGATTTTGTCGAACCAGTAGGCAAAATTCTAGTCCGCTTAAAAAGGCTGCGATTCATTTTTTCATTGTCTATGATTATGTGATTTTATGAATATTAATTTGATCCATGATGTTAGTGTCACGTATTTTTGTTTTTTGAATTGCATGCTTGTCCATGAAATTAAATCGAATGAGGTGTCAAGAAAGATACAGGAATATTTTTATTTTAATTTGGAAAACGATACTATAAAATAATGCAGCAGCAAGTTGGAAAAAAAGGGTGAAAAATTGACTTATAATATTACTATAAAATAGGTATGGCCCGTATTAGACAGTTGGTAAGTGAGGAATGATGGGGAAAAAGAAAATAAGAAATAAGGTAGTTGTGGATTGAATTCAGCCATAAAAGCTTTAAGTTTTATTCAAAACTAGTAAAATTATCCGTGCTGCACACGGGAATTTAATATCAAAGAATTTATAAAATAATACTTAAAACCTATCAGTCATTAAAACTAAAACACTATATTATCTTACATACAAAATTACGTAGTAACGAACATTAATAATGTAAAGGAAAATAATAATTATAACATCTTATCATTTATCCTTCAATCAATCATCTTTAATTTGATTTTATAATTTATCATTTTTCCTCCAGGAAGTGTTACTATTTGATATTTTTGAAAAATTAGATGAACATCAATATGAGATATTAAATTTTTCAATAAGTAAATATTAATCTGTACTAATAAATACTTATAACAATAACTTTGCAGAAACATAAACAACAAAGTTTAAAACATATACTCAAAAACAATAATTAATATCACAAGCATAAATTAATGATTGTAAAAAAATGTATGTACTAACAAATACTTATAACAATAACTTTACAGAAACATAAACAACAAAGTTTAAAACATGTACTCAAAAACAACAATTAATATCATAAGCATAAATTAATGACTGTAAAAAAATATACCACGTTCTATAACAATAGAATGAAACAGAAAGGAAAAAATTGAGTCAACTGAATGTACAATGTCCCCTTAAGGAAATTATTCCCCTCTAGTACCCGAGGTTTAAAGAAATAGATCCTCTTAGGATGGAACGATTCTATTCACAAGTGTATTGATCCAAAAACAATAGTGTCAGTGAGCCATTCAACAAGAGCAAAGTACACGAATATTTAATTGTGCAGAAGAAGAAGAAGTTCAGAATTCTCGTTGTTTTAAAATGAGAGGAAAGCTCTTTATTTATAGACAAAAAAGAGTAGTGTGAACAAATGTTTATTGTGCCTTATCGGGAATGTCACAACTCTTTGAAAAGTTACAACCCTTCGGCAAGGTCAAAACCTTTCATAAAAATCACAATTTTTCATAAAAGTTGCAACTCTTCATAAAAGTCACAGCTCTTCATAAAAGTCACAACTTTTCATAAAAGTCAAATCTTTTCATGAAGGAGAAGACTATTTTTGTAAATAAATAAATTTAAAAAGAAATTCTAACTAGTGGTGACGCTAGGTAGGCGGGCTTAGGTTCTCTTTTATATAAATACTAGGTAGCTTCACGCGGTGATGAACTACGTCAATAATCTACTTCTGAACATTTGATAATATAAGTGTTTTCTAGTGGGTACAACTCATGATAAATTGTCAAGAATATTTTATCCAAAGATGAAATGAAATAGTTTTTTAATCTTAAATATTATACATCTTATATAATTAGTTGTGTACTTGATAAGTTAATTAAAATTCAAAAACACATCTCTTGAAGTTCAATGAAATAACGTATGTTGATATCTTGGTAAGTTCCTTATTGAAAATCATTCGCAGTCGATGACACTACTTTGATAGTCAAAAGACATATTTTTTTTGTTTATGTTTCGATAAATAGGGTTAAAACTTTATTTTTTACGACTTTTAATCTAATGTTTATAAGGCGATAATTATTTCTTTAATAATTGATTAATATGGATTCATCCTACTTTGAGGGGTAATTATTGACTCAAATTCAACATTTGAACCCCAAACATTTGATTGAGGTTGAGTATAATACTTACCATCCCACTACATTCCTTTATTTTTTGGATGTCACTAATTGATTGAATGCCTCGATAAGATAGAAAGTTGAATAACTAAAACTTTAAGGTAGTGTGGAACCACCATAACTTCTAAACACTCAAAAGTCCCTTCTTGGACATCTCATGGATCTTTTAGCCACTAAAAACTCTATAAAGATCAAAGTCATTTATTTTACAAGTTTAAGAATTATAATCTACATGACACCAATAGTTTAATAATTATATCAAACTCTTGATTAACATATCTTTACTTCAACATAATGATAAAAAAAAACATAACCATAAACAACAAAGTTTAAACCATGTACTAAAAAACAGCAATTAATAATATATGCATAAATTAATGACTATAAAAAACATACCAGGATCTGTAACAATAGAATGAAACATAAAGGAAAAATTGAGCCCACTGAATGCACATTGTCCCTTTAAGGAAATTATTCCCCTCTAGAACCTGAGGTTTAAAGGAATAGATCCTCTCAGGATAGAACGATTCTATTCACCAGTGTATTGATACAAAAACAATAGTGTCAGTGAGCCACTCAACAGGAGCAAAGTACACGAATATTTAATTGTGCAGAAGAAGAAGTTCAAAATTTTTGTTGTTTTAAAATGAGAGGAAATCCCTTTATTTATAGACAATAAAGGGTAGTGTGAATAAATGTTTATCGTGCCTTATCGGAAAGGTCACAACTCTTTGGAAAAGTCACAACCTTTCATAAAAGTCACAACTTTTTATAAAAGTCGCAACTTTTCATAAAAGTTGCAACTCTTCATAAAAGTCTCAACTTTTCATAAAAGTCGCAACTTTTCATAAAAACCACAACTTTTCATGAAAGGAAAGGCTAATTTTGGAAATAAATAAATTAAAAGGGAATCCTGGTTTGTAGTGGCGTCACGTAGGCGGCCCTAGGGTTCTCTTTTATATATATACTAGTTAAATTACCTGCGCCTCACGTGGAAATTTAATATCACGGAATTTATAAAACAATACCTAAAACCTATCAGTCATTAAAACAAAAACACTATATTATCTTACATACAAGATTACGTAGTAACGAACATTAATAATGTAAAGGAAAATGAAAATTATAACATCTTATCATTTATCCTTAATAACATAAGCATAAATTAATGACGGTAAAAAAACATATCAGGATCTGTAACATAGAAAGAAACAGAAAGGAAAAAATCGAGCCCACTAAATGCACAATGTCCCCTTATGGAAATTATTCCCCTCTAGTACCCGATGTTTAAAGGAAGAGATTCTCCCGGGATAGAACGATTTTATTCACCAGTGTATTGATAAAAAAATAATGGTGTCAGTAAGCCACTCAACAGGAGAAAAGTACACGAATTTTTCAAAAGAAGTAGTTCAGAATTTTCGTTGTTTTAAAATGAGAGGAAATCTCTCTATTTATAGACAACAAAGGGTAGTGTGGAAAAATGTTTATTGTGCCTTATTGGAAAGGTCACAATTGTTTGGAAAAGTTACAACCCTTCGGAAAGGTCACAACATTTCATAAAAGTCACAATTTTTCATAGAAGTTGTCACTATTCATAAAAGTCACAACTTTTAATGAAAGTCACAACTTTACATAAAAGTCACAACTTTTTATGAAAGGAGAAGACTAGTTTTGGAAATAAATAAATTAAAAGGAAATCCTGATTCGTGGTAGCGCCACGTAGGCGGAGCTAGGGTTTCCTTTATATGATACGATATGACTATTTAAGAAAATATTAGAAATTACAATAATTAACAACTTAAAATATTTAAAAGAGATATAAAATATCCCAAACAAAAATAAACTTAATTGACTCTCAAAATTTTAATTGTCACATAAATGAGACGGAAGGAGTATAACATAAGAATGGTGCATTTTCATCGTTACATAACAATTAATTTAACACTACAATATGTTGCATCTTTCAAATTTTGAGATTCAAATGAATCTTTCTTTAGCCATAATTTATTTTATAGGTTTTCTAAATATTTTGAGTTCTCATTTATTCCAAGAAAAATCATTTAACGTTGTAACATACCAACTCTACTTGTTTGGATATTTTTATAATGATAACATTAGTTGAGCTTAAAGAAGGAGACATGGTAATTGGTAAGTGGTTATTCATATAGCCGATCCGATTCGATCTCAACTTATTTGAAATTGAGACGTAGATGTTAATTTTATTGTTGAGTGTTGACTAAAGACTATATCAGACGCAGAATGATTGTTGTGGCGTGCGTTTGGACTAAATTATTAAAAGCCTTCATTTTTTACCATCTTATATATTAAAATACATAAGCTATTGCAAGTCATAACACGGCATTGCCACTATATTTTCTTATATGCAAAATGATAAAGATCTTAACTCTATACTTTATAACACTTTTTTTTTAATTCCATCCGATGTCCGTGTTTTGTATTAGGGTCTAACTGAATTCGAATTCGTATAATAAAGTCACATATTTGAGGTAAAGCTTCTCTATGAAAGGCCACTTCATATTCAGGATCGAATCTGAGATCTCTGATTAAGGACGAAGAAATACTTATAAATTAATAGGTTATTTGTTCTTTCAATAGTCCTAACTTCCTTCAATGGAGAATGAAAAAGAAAGACTTCATGTAGTGATGTTTCCATGGCTAGCCATGGGACATATCATACCTTTTTTTCATCTATCCAAGTGTTTAGCTCAAAAGGGCCATAGAGTCACCTTCATTTCAACTCCAAGAAACATTGAGAGAGTAGTTAATAAAGTTCCCTCTGATCTTGCTCCCCTGTTGCATATTGTGAGTTTTCCTTTGCCTAAAGTCGAAAACTTGCCGGATGATGCAGAATCATCAATGGACATACCTTACCAAAAAGCTCAGTTCTTGAAGATTGCTTTCGATTTGCTCGAAATCCCACTAACCAATTTTCTTGAAAGTTCATCTAATCCCAAACCAGATTGGATTGTCTATGACTATGCTTCTCACTGGTTACCTCAAATTGCAGGCAAATTAGGCGTTTCTCGCGCCTTTTTTAGTCTCTTTACTGCTGCAACTATGTCCTTTTATGGACCTCCTTGGGCTTTGTTAAATGATGAAAGGTCAATCCCTGAGGACTATACAGTTATTCCAAAATGGATTCCTTTAGAAACGAAAGTCGTGTACAGGCTGCACGAGATTAAGAAGAATTTCGAAGCACCAGCTGATGAATCAGGTACCTCTGATGGAGTCCGATTTGGTGCTTCAATTGATGGAAGTGATGTTATCTTGTTTAGAAATTGTGTTGAGTTCGAACCCGAATGGTTCAGCTTGGTTTCTGAGCTTTATCAAAAACCTGTAATATCCATTGGTGTTCTTCCTCCATCTGTAGTAGAAAATGAAAAATTCGACAGCAATGATACGACGTGGTTAGGAATCAAGAATTGGCTAGATAAGCAAAATCAAGATTCTGTTGTTTATGTTGCACTTGGAACTGAAGCAACACTGAATCAAGAAGAGCTGAATGAGCTAGCTCTGGGGTTAGAAAAATGTGGATTACCATTCATTTGGGTATTAAGAGATCAGCCAATACATAATCAAGAAGATTCGCGCATTCAGCTTCCTGATGGATATGAAGACAGAGTCAAAAACAGAGGTGTAGTATACAAAGGATGGGTACCACAGACAAAGATACTAAGTCATTCGTCAGTAGGCGGATTCTTGACTCATTGTGGATGGAATTCGGTCATAGAAGCGCTATGTTTTGGGCGGGTTTTGATTATGTTCCCGGTGTTGAATGATCAAGGATTGAATACAAGGTTGTTGCAAGAGAAAGGAGTTGGTGTAGAGATACCAAGAAATGAAAAAGATGGATTTTTTACTTGTGATTCAGTGGCTGAAGCTGTGAAGTTTGGTGTGGTGAGTGAAGAGGGTGAGTTGTTGAGAGCTAATGCAAGACAAATGAGTGGTTTGTTTGGAGATATGAAGAGAAATGAAGAACTTATTGATGATTGTGTTGGTTATTTGATGGAAAATAGGATAAGCATATCTAAATAGATATGTCCACAATAATGAGGGTTAAATAGAAGCAGGAATCTTAATAGCCCAATTGGTTGACTATCTAATTTTTACATGGGTTCGATTCCTTACCTTGTAATCTCATCTTCTGTTTCCCCGAAAAAGGAGTTAAAATGGAAGTAGTCGCAATCGAGTTTTTATTTTTTTCTGTCATATTACACCTTGTTTGGATGGTTGTTACCAGTTGTATTGTATGGTATTGTTAGTTTAAATATAATGTTTTATTTTGATTGTTATTTAAATTATGTTGTATCATATCATTTAAATTCATCGTTAGGCAACGACGAAAAGACCCATTTTATGTAACAACCGATTTGGTATGATCGTTCCGTTACCTACTTTTCTTTGTAGGTTTAACACTCAAATTATGAATGAACGATACAATCTATCCAAACAATGTATTTATTAAAATAATACAGTACGATACAATACACTACAATACGATATATTATTAAATAATACATAACAACCATTCAAACAAAGTATTAGTCGTAGCAAAATGTATACTCCTTCTGTCCTATAGTAACTTATATGTCAAAAATACTGCTCAACTTTCATGTAACAGTTAGTTTTATACTCCGTCATACTATAAGGTCGCTCATATCCCTTTGTTTACAAATTTGTGCCGACCACCTGCTCGACCAAATGCTCAGCAGGAGTTGTTGCATGTTCTCGGCCACTTATGAGTCCTTTACTTGGTCTTCACCCACATATTCCATCTCGCAGTCTAGTAGTGCCAGTACAGCTGCTTCTGGAACACCTTTAAGTTTTGGAAGAAGAAAGGGAAGAGTTGTTTTCATGGCTGTGTCTAATAACAGAGCTAACCATAGAAAACTCCCAAAGAACCTTAGAAATCCTCGACGACCCAAGCTCCCACCAGATATGGACTACAGTTTCAAAAGGGTCTTGTACGAGGAAGATGTGGGAGTTGCAAGTGAGGCTTGTTCTGATGGAATTGATGAAGAATTGGAGCTGGAAGTAGAAAAAGGAAGAATGTGTGATGATGATGAGGGAATTATATGGGAGTCAGATGAGATGGAAGCAATTTCATCTCTTTTCAAAGGGAGGATCCCTCAGAAGCCTGGAAAATTGGATAGAGAGAGGCCTCTACCTCTGCCCCTTCCTTACAAGATTCGACCTTTAGGACTTCCTACACAAAAGGGATTCACAAATCGTTCAAGGCAATCCATATCAACGCAAGTGTACAAGAATCCTACTTTCTTGATTGGTTTGGCGAAAGAAATACAAGGCCTTTCAACTGAGGAAAATGTATCAAAGGTTCTCAGTAAATGGAGTCCATTTCTTAGGAAAGGATCGTTGTCGTTGACAGTCCGAGAGTTGGGTTACTTGGGGCTTCCGGAGAGAGCTCTTGAAACATTCTGTTGGGTGAAGAAACAACCCCATCTTTTCCCAGATGATCATATTCTTGGTTCTACCATTGAAGTTTTGGCGGGGTCAAATGAGTTGAAAGTGCCATTTGATTTGGACAAGTTCACTGGCTTGGCTAGTCGGAGTGTGTATGAAGCAATGCTAAGGGGTTATATTAAAGGAGGAAGCCTGAAGCTTGCTTTGAAGCTTCTTTCAATGGCTAAGGAATCTAACAGAGTACTTGATACTGGGGTGTATGCTAAGCTAATCTTAGAGCTTGGTAAGGATCCTGATAAAAGCACACTTGTTTTGGTATTATTAGAGGAGCTTGCTGTGAGAGATGATCTGAATTTGACACCACAGGACTGTACAGCTATCATGAAGATTTGCATTAGGCTGGGAAGATTTGAGATCGTGGAGGGACTATATGACTGGTTCAGGAAATCTGGTGGTAATCCAAGTGTAGTTATGTATACTACTCTGATTCACTGTCGTTATTCAGCGAACAAATATAGAGAGGCAATAGACATGCTATGGGAAATGGAGGCTTCAAATTGCCTTTTTGATCTTCCAGCTTATCGTGTAGTGATTAAGCTTTTTGTTGCTTTGAATGATCTCTCAAGGGCTGCACGCTATTTCTCTAAACTTAAGGAAGCAGGTTTTAGTCCAACTTTTGACATATACTGCAGCTTGATCAAAGTTTATATGGCTTCTGGAAGGGTGGCTAAGTGCAAGGATATCTGCAAGGAGGCAGAGATGGCTGGATTCAGGTTTGACGAACATACATTGTTAAAGTTGCAACAATAAAATTTGTTGCATCTTATGATGTATTTTCATGTAATTTAGAGTTCCTGTTGTTTAAATTCATACCTTTATCCCACCCCTCTCCTCACTTGCATAGTAACTAGTGGCATCCCTAGGTTCTTGTAACTTTTCCTTTTTCCACCTTAGGTGTCTTGTAATGATGTTGCATTGGAACTTTTTTTGAAAAGTGGACAAGAATAACTAGTATCATTTGTTCATAACCTGGCACTTTCTCTTGAACACCTTTTATGGTCAGTTTGCACTGCAATGTTAAATGTCAGCATTGTGTTTGATTGAGCATCTGAAAATGTTCTGTGAAACTGTGCTGCAAAACTTGAAAAATAAAGTCACAAGTATTTACTCCAAAAAACTGACAAACATTGGAAGCTCATTGGCCAAAAGGGGAGAAAAGATTGTTTACACATTAAATATGCCCCAATTTACAACAAACAATGGTCAATAAAACTAGCCCCATTCACACACTAACTGTGCTAATTCTACTACTCAAAAGGGAAGTCAATGAGCTATTTGATTCCCAAAGTAGAGCAAAACATATGGTTTACCAAAACCAAAATGAGTACAAACTATATAGAAGAAAGGTCCTCGTATATAGTCTTGATACCAGGTCTCTCAGATATAGAACGAATGCATCGCACGGCTATACCAAGAACCTCCTTCATTTGCTTCTCCATTGCTGGATTTCCCAACTCAGGTGACGACACGTTATCAAAACAATCAGCACTACGACCTTCTGCCACCTTCAACCTTACCCAGTCAGTCAAGTCTACTCCACCATCTTCGCCAGAGACAACATCACCTGCACACTTCCCACTTAGCAGCTCCAACAAAATAACTCCAAAAGCATATACATCTGATTTGAAGGAAGGCAGTGGTTTCTTCGACGCAGCCAACTCAGGGGCACGATAACCCAACACTCCTGCATCAAGAATCTGTTCTATTGTGCCGGCTTGAGTCATGAGGCGGTGAAGGCAGTAATCTGCAACCCTTGCATTAAGGTCAGGCCCATCCAACAAGATGTTGGTTGCTTTAAGGTTTCCATGTGGAACCTCACGATCAAAATGGAGGTAGTTCAAGCCACGTGCAACATCAACTGATATTTTGAGTCTTTGGGGCCAGGTTAGTGGTGGACCTTTTCTAGCAGGCCGATCTACAAACGTGCAGCACATTAGAGAAGTATATTGAGAATGCCCACATATATAATTATCAACTGAATGAAAACATTTAGTTAGTCAAATGAATAGAAAGCAAGTCCATTTGAAGGATTCATAAAAGGAAAATGTATCATATTCTAGCTGATATCCAACAAAGTTAATCATGAAACAAAAGCTAAACATCACAATTTTCAGATCCATTAAGAACTCAAACATACAGAATTTTAGCTACTAGAAATAATAAGTACCATACTGCGAATCCCTCACAGCCTATGTAGTGACCATCACAAAGAGCACATGGTTATGGTGTATTACTACTTGGTGTGAAAGTTACATAAACAAAAGATGTGCATAATATATTGAGCTCTAGATGTACTAAAGTATTACCACATCAAACCAAGGACTAAATACTGACGTTCACACTAATTCCCACTACAGGATCACACAGCAATGATTAAAGTGCTCAAATATAATGTGCATGGGAAAACCATATGAACTGTAGGATAATACACAGTCAGATTGCCTCATATGAAATATGAAATGGGAACGAAAGGAAAATGACTAGATTAAAGAACAGGGACACAAAGCCTTTACTAAGTATTTACAGCAAAACATAACATGAGAGTTTAGAGTACACGAAGCTTACCATAGAGGAAACTTGCAAGACTTCCAGGAGATATATAATCCGAAAGAATGAGCTTCTCATGCTGTGTGGGACCCCAGTAGTAACCTCTTAATCCTACTACATTAGGATGCCTAATATTGGCAAACTTTTTAGCCTCCTTTGCAAAATCCTTCCTCTGCTTCACCACTCCTTCTCTCAACCATTTCACAGTCAGGAGCAACCCATTCTCCAGTGTTGCCCTGTATGATGTACCATGGCTGCTTCTGCCTAAGACTTCAGCTGGAGCCCTGGAAAGTTCCTCAGGTGTAAAAGAGATTGTATCATCAAGGAAGTACAGCTCTCCAGCCAGACGATCCGGAGACTTCACATCCAATCTTGCAAAAGTTTCTGCAGTATAAGAATCTCCAGACTCTGGTGACCAGGAGAAATGGCTACCTTTTGAAGGGGAGAAACCAGTTATAGCAGCCATTTTTTCATCTGGACTAATTATTTCTGATGATCCTTTCTGTGAAGTCATAAGATCTTCAGCTGAAACAACTGCACCACCGGCACCCTCCCTGCTGCTAAAGCCAGAAGGATTTGATGCGGCTTGGCGATGAACAACTTTTTCAGTAACACGAGTATGACGCTTCCTTGAAGCTCGTATATAATAAAAGAAAATGGCCAGCAAGACCAAAATAATAAGAG
>JAJOOR010005424.1:0-29294 GCA_036250505.1 Solanum acaule | reverse complement strand
TAGGGGTGAAAAAATGAAATTTTGAAGTTGAAAATATATTTTAAAAACAAACTTGATTTTTTTTTCTTTTTGAAGGGAGGTGGGGGGCTGATAGGGGGGCTGATGGGAGGCGAGGGTAGAGGGTGGGGGGTAAAAAAATAAAAAATTGAAATTAGAAATATCTTTTAAAAATAACTTTTAATATTTTTTTAGGAGGGGGTGTGGTAGGGAGTGGGGTAGGGTAAAAAAATTGAACTTAAAAACAAGCTTTAAAATTATTATTTTTTTGGAGGACTGGTTTGAGGGTAGAAACAAAATAAATTGATTTTTTCAACAAAAAAAATTGTAATTTGAAATTGGAAGAGAGTTTTGGAAAATGTTTTCCTTAAGTTTTGAAGGGAAGTCATTTTCCTTAAATTTGAGGAAAATGAATTGATTTGGAAAACATTTTCCAAAACATTTAACCCAACCAAACATGAGAAAATTGAAAAACATTTTTCCTTCATACCAAACACACCCCTAATGTTAGTCAATACATTTTAAAATGTTACTTCAATTCCATGAATGACTAAACGGGGTCCACCGTTATCATATGGGTGGTACTTCGATTAATTTTATCCCCTCATTTTTTAAAAAAAAAATTAGAATCTCATACTCATTGATGTTCGATTATATTCAAATCGTGTCGAAAAGTTTCATATTGTGGTAAAGTATTCTCTAAAAAATGAATGTGTATTCGAAGAGACTCAAATCCAAGACCTCTAAAATAATACTTAAAGTTACAACTACACCATAATCGTTGTTGGTGATTAATTACACAAGTATTTAAGTAGGTACCAAATGTTGTGTTCGTTTTTATGGACGGTTTGGACAAAGACATATATATCTTATATATATTATAAAGTTTATATCTTTTTAGAAATTCAAGTGACATGATATATGTCATTATATTCGATTTGAACAGGACATCTAATTATCTTCAAACCAACTTTTCTTTGTTTATCTTCTGTGTAATAGAGATCATTGGGAAAAAAATTATTTACACAACTAGATTAGTTTTATAAAGAAACTGCAGCCAATATTCTTTGAATCATTTTTTTTTTAATAAAATGGACCTTAAAATAATAAATAACTCATTAAATTATAGTATGACTAGTGTAGAAAAAATAATTTGCCATGTATATAACTTAAATCAATTGAAATCAAATGTAATCAATTCTTACCATCTGAACGGTCTTATTATGCTCGTTCGATATTATTGATTTATGGTACAATTTGGTTGGGCTTTAAAGAGCAAAATAAAGTTAATACTTTACTTAATTCCGAGGCAATAAATGGTTTTCCATTATTTTTAGATTAACCGTTGAAAATTAATTTTATTCTAGCTTTATGAACGATATTCTCTCTGCTCCATTTTAACTTTCATTTAAGCCTTTTTAATGTCTATTAAAAAATAAAAATACAAATTGTAGTTTACTAACTTATTCCTATGTAATAAAAGTAGATTGATTTTTTAAAAAATATTGTGCATATTTTAATAATATTTTATTAAATTTAAAAATTTTAAATAGCACTTTTGTTTTAGCTAAAATGATAGTTAAAATTTAAAAAGACGTAGCCAGTAGTAGTTTAGTAATAATAATGACCCTTTGGAGTGGATTTGTTTCCAATACGACATGTAATTACAGAAACCTAATTAAGATTACTTTCATTTGCGTTGGTTAATGGACAAATTACTTAACTACACTCATTTACTTACCTTAATAACCATTTATCCCTACTTATTTCAAAAATTTCAAAAATCCCTTATTTACCTATGTTCCCGCATGTATCCCGTGCACAACGCTATGTATCCCGCTATGTGGAATGTATCAAACGCTATGTATCCCGTGCACAACACTATGTATCCCGTATGTATCCCGTGCACAATGTTATGTATCCCGCTATGTGGAATGTATCAAACCTAATGTATCCCGTGCACAACGCTATGTATCTCGCTATGTGGAATGTATCAAACCTAATGTATCCCGTGCACAACGTTATGTATCCCGAAAACATCATTTTTAAGGGATTTTTGGTAAATAGAAAACTAGAAGAGATAGGATGTTATTTAGTACTTATATTATGTGGTTCCTATAATTTATACTTGGTTAATTTACCAAAGGTTACAAGCCCAATGACTCTAATTAGCTATCCTAATTTGATTAGATTCACTATTTTTACATTAAAGCAAGTTTTGACTGAGTCAAATTTATTTTTGACCGAATTATGTTTGACCATTTTCAAAATATTATGGAAACAGCAATAAAGCATAAAAGTATTGTGTTCAAAGGATTTCTATTTCAAAATTAATCCTATATCTGTGATATTGAGCAAAAATAATTCTGGTTTATTATTCAAATTATATTTTAACAATCTTTGAGAGACACATCACTAGATGGATTTTCAAGACATGTCAATTTAGTGTTTAGTACAATGTAGAATGTATTTTCAAAAAATATTTTTGTGATAAAATTGTTTTTCGGTGTTTGATCATCTTATATGTTGAATTAACTTTTTCAAAAATACATTTTTAAATAGAAAAATATAATATATTTTTTTGTGCAAGTCGTAATTATTCAATTAATAATACTTGCTTCAGTTAACACGTAAATATTTGTCTAACATTTTGTGTCTCATTCCCCATATTTTTACTATTAGAATTGTGGTGGAGTCTTTTCCAAATACTATACCATAATAGAATCAATCCTTCATTATAAAAAGAGATGAAACAGTAGTTCCAATGTTACTTATTAAAATTTTCCCAATCAAGTAAAATAATTAAACAACCAGTCAAAATTCAATAATAGAAGTATAGTACTACTAGTAATAATAATGTGACCATACCTTCTTCTTTTTTCCCTCAACACAAATACCATTTTATTAAAGAAGTTTAATACTATTAATTTTATCAAAATATTAATCAGATGCTTTATTTTGCTTTCTCAAATGATGTTCAATATTGATATTGAGATCCTTGATAAATTCGAATTCACCTGCATTTTCATTTTGATTTTTGAGGGATCAAATCTGAAATTTAAGATTTAAGAGTAGAGGAAATCATATTCAACCTATCAAAATCTTCGTGGATATAAACCAATGTGAACTCGAAATTCTGTAATTGTTTAATACAATGCACAAAACCTTTGTTTTGTGGATTATTTACGACTTCACAAGCACACAACTTTTATAGGGTGACGAATATTATAGGATATTAGGATGGTGGGAATTTAAAAGAGCTAGCACTTTTTTTTCTTAATTATCTTTGAGTATTGCTTTTGAATTTGTGTCCTCAATATTTCTTTTAGAATCTATAATGATGAAGTGAAATTTTGTCGGTTTTTCGTTTTTGGGATAACTATATACTCCCTCCGTCTCATTTTATATGTCACCTTTTTATTTTGCCTGCATTAAGAAATGATGTAATTTTACCCTTCTACCCTTAGTTATTTATTTTGGAACTCAAGTTTTCAATCAATGAATATAAATTAATTTATTTTGATTAATTAATTTAATCAATGAACATGAATAATTTACTTAACTTTTCTAAGTTGGTCAAATGTATGTTTTCAATGCTAATAACTCACAAGGGTAAAAAAGGAACAATATGTTAATTTATGCATTGATTTTATGAAATGACAAGTATTATGGACCAATTATTTATAAAAAGGGATGACATATAAAATGGGACGGAGGGAGTAGTAAATATGATTCTCATTTTATTTCTCTTCCAATTTATGAATATTAGATCATGATCCACAATTTTTTATAACAAATTAAAAATCTTGTAAGACAACATTAGATCACAATTATGAAAAAGTTTTTAAGAAATACTCACTAATTGCAATATATGTACTTTTTTTTAAAAAAAAAAATGGTATATATAATGTTTGTTATTAATTTAATTTTTGTTGGACGTTTTCAGTTAAAATCAAACCAAATCAATTATGATTGTATTTTTTTTCTTTCAACTCCAAATCGAATCAAATCAATTCATAAGTCGTCTCTTATCCGGTTTACCACTGCTTTGTTAGTTTGGTACTTTGGTATTATTGATTGATTTTGTTTGAACAACTCCTAATTTACACTACTATTTAAATATAAGGACGATATCTACGTGATGATCCAAAAAAATAACATTTCCATAAATGATACAATGATAAAATTTTAATTTCAAGGAACTATAAATCAAGATATAATGGATCTTGAGAAATGTGATGTAGTGGATGAGATTGTTGTTATCTTCATCAGAGGTTTGGGACTCGAGCCTCGAGTATCGAATTTTTTTTGATAGGGAGCATTTTCATCCAAATGGGACCTACACAATACGAATACAAATTAATTAAACTTCAATGCAGATATCGGACACCAAATAATGGAAAAAAAAACATCAAACGGGTTAAGTCATTGTCAATGGACCAGAAGATTGATTCTTACCTGATTCTTTTAAGATGTAAAAAAAATATTCACAACTCTTTTAGCTTTGAGGTATAAAAAAAAAAAAAGCTCCATTTAGAAACTTACGTATCTTTTTGTTCTTTTCCCCCCACTTGTTGTGTATAAGTTATTGAGTCTTTAGACCCCAATAATTGGTATTTAACTGTCAATTTCAATAAAGAATTAACCAATGTTTCCTCAAGGATGTGGCAAGCAACTTTATAAGCTTATTTTCCTTTTGCATATATAATTCATATTCACCCCAGTCCCCACCAATTGAGAAATGAAAATTATAAAGAAAAAAACAAACAAAGAAAATAACCAATATGAAAGTGCTTAAGATAACATTTTCATTTTTATAAGATGAATGCAATATTTATTTGTTCATTTATCACATATTTTTAGTGTATTTTATTTAAAATTTCTTCATAAATATATTTGTTCTTTATTTTAGAATAGTTAAAAGGTTTAAAATTATCTATGTCTTGAATATTTGTACGTTGAACTAGGGGATAAATGCATAGAAAAGAAGTTGTACATGTTTGTCAAGTCTCGAGAGAGGAAGGCTCGAGATCTGGATCAAGTAAAGTGCATCATAGACGCGGGAGGCAAAGTGTTGATTAAATGGATACTCACTAAAGAAGATGACAAATATACTTCTATAAACTCTTGAAAAAAGCTTATTAGACTTCAATAAACCAATATATGTTACTATTGCTATTCAAGGAGTGAAATTGTTTTAATGATCTTTTCATGAAATTTTATGAATGATTAACACTTCAATTTCATTTATAAGTTTAAAATTTCTGATTGAAGTGTTCTAATTCCATTTATAAGTTTGAAACTTCTTGATCTCAACATTGCAAATTCAATTGTTGGGTTAATATTTAGTGTACTGATGAAGCCACTAATTATGTTGATAAGCTTGACAAATATGTGATAAAGTTTTATATTGAGAATTAGAGTGGGCTTGAGATGCTTCTATGGAGCCCATACCCAAAATTAGCCCAACAATGTAAGTGACCTTAGCCTCCTTCCATTGGTGTAGATGTCTGGACTCTGGTTCATATCTTTGGTCCCTTATTTTGTAAATGGGTCGTTTGGTAGAGTGTATTAGCAAAAATAATTAATATACTAGCTCTGTGTATAGTAATATATTATCTGGTACTTTATGTTATGTATAATCAATGTTCTAGTGTGTATTACTATTATCATGGATTTTTAGGTAATAGTAATGCAAATGGATTTAATGCATGCATTAACATAGTTAAAGACCCAACTACACCTTGAAATTCTTTTAACATCTTTTCCAACATAATTGTGTAGGATATTTTTGTAAATAAATATTTGTTAATCAGATTTTGTTTTTTTTTCGTTCAATTTTACTTGTCCAGTATTTTAAAAATGAACTTTTCACTTTTAATATATCAAGAAAAAATAATTAATTATTTCCCCTATTTATCTTCAACATTAATTACTTATTCTACAAATCAATTTTCAAGACCTAAATTACCCATCAATAATATAAATATTATGGTAAAATATTTATATTAATCATCAAATTAACTTACGTTGCTTCATGAGGATTCTTATATATATATATATATTTAAGAACTTGAAAATTGACTTTTCAGAAAAAAGTTTTTAAATAGATGTGTCTGTTTAATTATTATTTTTTAAAATATATTAAAAAATTAACACAAACAATATTACTCCACCTATGAATGCATGGTTGAAAATGAAATTCGAAAATTTTACTAAAACAATGCATAAGGAAGAAAAAGCAGCAAATAGTATAATTTCTCCAAATGTAGTTTGAGGAGGTTAAAATATAGGTAAATTTTATCATTATCTTGGAATAGAAAATTATTTTAAATAGACAGTCAGCTTGAGAAAAATAATCTAAAGCAGTACAAATAAAAAGTTAGCGGAAATAGAGTCAATCATTAAAAAAAAAAAAAAAACAACAACGAGTTGTGAATATATTCATGTGTTTTTGTCTTGTTTAAAAATGACTCTAAATACTTTCATTATCGAGATTAGAAATTCTTAGTTACTTAATTTATGAGGAAACGTGTCTCACATGATTGATACTATTTTATTATAGTTAATCATGTAATTGAGATTATAATTTCGATCATTATTTTAAAGGCTGAAGATAAAAATAATATATTTATTCACATTATTTACGGAAAAGTCTTTTTGAAAATATTTTTTACGAATAGATACAAAATTTTGAAAAAATTTAATAGATCACTTTATTAAGTATTTAAACTTTTACTTCATTAGTGAAAAATTAGATTTTCTCCCTTTCCATTTTCTCTTCCTCTACCCCTTTTTTTTTTAAGAAAAAAAAGACAATATCCAATTCAGGATAAGTAAAAGGAATTCAAAACACAATAGTTAAAAAAAGATCCTGTATTTACTTAAAAGTGGCTTTGTGAAGGAACCCACTAATAACAAAAGAGTGAAGCACTCTAACTTCCAAGAACGTTGCTTTCTTTTTACTATTTTAATCTTATTTATATTCTAAGATATAATCTATAATAATTTAATATGTACTTCATATATGTGCCATCTCTTTCAAATTGAGGTATTTATTCATTTTTGAATATGTATCATTTTACTATTAAGGTTAGAATATAAAAATAATAAGTAATTAATTTTGTCATGAATTTTTGAAATGATAAATAGTTTCAAATAATTATTTTTAAAAATCACGTTACATCATTTGAGACGAAGGAAATATATCTACAAGGACATTGACTTTGAGAGAAGTTCTGAAAACACTTTGGATTTGACGCAAATTATTAGTTTCATTTTCGAATTATTGAAAATCTTATTAAAAATCTCAGTTTTTTATTAAAAGTTCCTTGCTATTATAAGAATTTGAGACCACTTACTACGTCATATGATGGATCGAACTTAAGAGTGTATCTGAGTTTAGTTAGTCAAGTAATTTTAATAGGGAAAATTACGTGTATAATCAAACATATACTAGTTAATTGCTTAACATAGCTATAGTTTGTCTTAATTACAATTTGCGACCTACTTTTAGCTATAATTACGCGTCTCAGCTTTTTAGTTTTGTATAATTCGCACATTTATATAATTCGGAATTTGCATAACTTTTCTATAATGTAATTTTTGTATAATATAATTTGTATAACTGTTTACACTTCAGATGTTTGTAATTGTATAAATTCGTTATTTCGAGTTTATATAAAAATAACTGAATTATACAAATATACTCGTGAATTATACAAACCTGCAAATTATACAAACAAGATAGCTTAAACTGTAATTATAGTCTATAAATATACAAACTATAATTATGGAGCATAAATAAATTTATTATAGTAGCTATTTGCAAAGTTTCTTTTTTAATATTGTTAATAATTTTAAAACGAAACTAATAACTTTCACCATATTCAGAAATGTTACTCTCTTTTTGACACAAAGTAGTGGCAACAGAAAAATTATTTAATAATATATAATAAAGAAGTTTGATGAGAACAAGAACATTACTCACAATTATGGGGTCGAATTCTGCATCAGAGACAGCAGGAAAACCCATTAGATGCCAAGGTTTTCTCTTTCTCTAACATTAATTTCTTGTTTTTTTTTCCGTATTAATTACATGCGAATCACACTTGAATATCATCTTAATGGTCTGTTCTTGAAATAAACAGCTGCAGTGTGCAGAAAAGCAGGGGAACCTCTGATTATTGAAGAAATTGAGGTTGCTCCTCCTACCTCTTGGGAGGTTCGGATTAAGATTCTTTGTACTTCCCTATGCCATAGTGATGTTACTTTTTGGAAATTATCAGCTGTAAGTTTATCAATAATACTTTAAATTAGACTAATTAATCTCTATGTTCTTCATAGTTTACTGCTAAATTGTAATTAATTTCACCAGGGACCAGTTTCAGCTTTCCCCAGAATTCTTGGTCATGAAGCAGCTGGGTAATTAGCTTAATTTCTTTATCAAAAATTGCTAATTTTGCTTCTATATATAGTTTTTTTTTTAATTAAATTTTCATTTATATATATATAAACTGCTACTCTCATTTTTATGATTAAGGCTTTAAGGCATAACGTATCTTGAGTTTAACTGAATTTCAAAAGTTAGCTTACGAGGACAGTATTGTTACAGTATGGTAGCCGGAAAGAAAGACGATTCTCGTCTTTTTTGGTGTTTGTGAGAGCAATTTGAGTATATCGTTGACTATCTTTTGCAGATAGAATGTTCCATGAGTAGAAATAAGTAACTATTATGAATGGGCCTCGACCAATATTAGCAAATAAGTCAATCCAACACCAAATTATGTGGCTATGTTAGGGATCCAGGTTGATAAATAGAAGTCTTGAGGGAGAAATATGATTATGCATATTGTTGAGTAAAATGTCTAATTCCTCTCATCTCCATTCGTACTCTGAGCATCTCGTACCCTTATGATTTTCAGTTCATAACCTCATTAGAATTGATTAGGTAAGGTAAAGTCTAGCCCTCGTTGCTTGTACTTACTCCTATGCAGGATTTCTATTTTATTATTAGTAACAAACACCGCTAGACAGACTGTCTAATGGTATAAATTCACCAATATTAGTTAAATTTCTTCATTTTTTTTGGTTTAGTGTGGTGGAGAGTGTAGGAGAAAATGTGGAGGAAGTG
Source organism: Solanum acaule (assembly GCA_036250505.1). Classification (NCBI taxonomy): domain Eukaryota; kingdom Viridiplantae; phylum Streptophyta; class Magnoliopsida; order Solanales; family Solanaceae; genus Solanum; species Solanum acaule. The sequence goes on along the minus strand of JAJOOR010005424.1, from coordinate 20,164 downwards.
AAAGAAGGGGACATTGTAATACCAGTATTTCAAAGAAACTGTGGAGAATGTAGAGATTGCAAGTGTCCAAAGGGAAATATTTGTTCAAAATTCCCTGAGGATTTTTTCTGTGGAATGCCAAGAGATGGAAGCAGCAGGTTCAAGGACAAAAATGGAGAAAAATTGTACCATACATTATGTGTTTCCAGCTTTACTGAGTATACTGTTGTGGATGTCACACATGTGGTGAAGATGAATCCTGATTTTCCTATTGATAAGGCTTCTTTACTTTCTTGTGGGGTTTCTACAGGTTTGTTTCAATCCATTTCCTTCTAAACAAATATATTTTTTTAATACTACATATTTGCAAAGTGTGGCCTTTTGATCAATGAAAAGGTCAATCACTTTTTTGTGTATCATAACATATATATAAAAGTGTTGCCCTTAATTAATGAGTTAAACAAAAAGCGTGCATCATCTTAAAGCAAGAGTTATCCATATTTTATGTTGAGTTGTGATTTTAATCAAATATCACACTTAATTTTTTAATAGTTTAGACTACACTTTTCAGGCGCGGTTAAAGACATGTACTTATCAATTTATTTTTTTCTATTTTTGTAGGACTGGGAGCTGCATGGAGAGTTGCAGATATTGAAGAAGGTTCCACCGTAGCAATATTTGGACTAGGAGCCGTGGGACTAGCGGTAATTCCATTTATGTGTTGACAATAAAGTTCAACAAATAATTATGCTTTTTCTACATGAATTTTATTTCACTAGGGAAAAAAAATTAACTACAGCTAATTTCTTTCGCCAAACAATATACTAATTTTATTTAACAGTAAGTTTGTAATTAATGATTAAAAATTACGTTAGCTACGGCCTACGGACGATATTACGACATATTAGCAACGAATAGCTAATTGTTATTTTTGGTGTAGTGGTTTGTTTTTAAGTATATTGTAAGTAAAATTTGAATTTTTTATACTAACTTACTCATGAGGTTGTGTTTCCATAGTAGTAATACAAACGCACCTCTTAGTCATTTTCAATTTAGTTATTAATATACTTTAATTAACGATCATCACATTGTATAGACGATCTCTTTTACAAAATGATTAATCACGTTTTACTACTTTTGGTCCTCTTTTTTTTCTGTCCCCTCTCTCTTTCAAAAATTCTTTTTTGAAAGACAGATATTAACGTATTATATGTTTGTATTTTTTTTTTTCAAATAAGGAATGATTTATATTATATGAGATTACTCAATAAAACAAAGTGAATCCTCTCCTTTTCAAATTTGAGGTCCCATCTAGATGATTTGAGTCAAGAAGGAATCAAACTGGGGTCCGTAAGGATAAAATCTTGTAAATCAGGCGTACTACTTGACTTGCTTTAATTAATCGATTATTTATCGTATATATTAAGTGATTCAATAAAATGTCTTTATTTGTTGGATTTGTGTTATATCCACTAAAAGAAATAGCAATATTAGGCCTCCGAATAAACATGTAGCCCATGAAAGTTGTAATTTGATCACCTTATTATAATATTTTGAAGTTAGTAAATTATTCTTGTACGTAATAAACAATTTAACAGGTCGTACAAGGAGCTAAGTTACGTGGAGCTGCAAAAATAATAGGTGTCGATTTAAATCCAGAAAAAATTGAAATTGGTACGTATTATTATTTGCTTAATCATTCTTACAAAAACTAAAATAAAAATAAAATATTAGTAATTGTTATTGAAAAATGAATTTCAATTTTCAAATGTATGATGACTAGGGAAGAAGTTTGGACTAACAGATTTTATTAACCCTACAACATGTGGTGAGAAATCGACTAGCCAGGTTTGTTTAACTTTCTTGTTTTTTCATTCTTTAATTTGTGCTAGAAAAAAGAATAATTACCAATTAATTTGTGTTATTAAATTATTAATTAAGTTTAGTGATAGCAGATAATAAAAGAGATGAGTGATGGTGGAGCTGACTACTGCTTTGAATGTATTGGATTGGCCTCCTTAATGCAAGAGGCTTTTACTAGTTCTCGCAAGGTTTAATTACTTCCCTTCTTAATTATAATTAATCTTTTTAAGGGTTTGATCGATTTTAATAGTTTTGATTTAAATTAAATTTTGTCTTTGTCTTAAAAATCTATTAAATATTTATGGATTATTAATTTATAATTCAGTAAATTAAAGATTAAAATTCAAAATTCATAAACTTTAAATCATAAATCTGATTCTAAATGTCCTAATTTGAAACAAGTTGATTCATGATATATAAATTAAATCCCCACTAGTCATATTGTTTTCATCAAGCTTATTTTAAATTTCAATGTTATACAAATATAAATAAAATATTTGTAATTATATTATAATTTATGCAATTTTCAAAGTTATAATTTACAAATTTTGAACATGAACTTTTATACTCTCTATCCTTAAAATAATGTCACTTTTTGAATTCAAGACAAAAATAAAAAAAATTCACCTTCATTTTTTTTTAATAGTGTGCATCACAAAAGATATATATTACTATATCAAACAAGTATAATTTAACAAACTACACATTATATTTATTGATTCCTTAGTTATAAATAGACATAATTTTTATTAAGATCACACTTATTTTGAGACGAAAGATCGAACTATATATATATCTCCTAAACATTCATGTTGATATATAATGGTAGGGTACTGGAAAGACTGTAATACTTGGAATAGAGATGCACGGCACACCGTTAAGCATTAACCCTTATGAATTGGCGGCCGGAAAAACTATCACAGGATCCATGTTTGGTGGTGTCAAAGCTAAACTTGACATTCCCTTATTTGCTAATCAATATTTGAATAATGTAAGTTTCCTTGTACTTCTTGTTATTTTATTACACCTTTTCAATACAAATAATTCTAAATTTAGTTTATCATTGTGAATACTATATACTAAAAAGGTCTAACGAACCTAGCTACCACATAAATAATTCCAAAAGGTTCATTGTACTTTTGGTAGTTCGATTATTAATAAACTCTGATTTAATTAATCCTTGTCATGACATTTAATTGATTAACAATATCTAACCTTTTTCAATTAATTGAATGTGCTGAATGTGCATTTTATCTGTTTGCCGTTTGTGAATATTCACATAAATTTATTTTAATTACCAATGTTTCAATGTTTTATATATGTTACGATGGTATTGTAGTCGTCATGTATCATAAGGATCAAATTTAGAATTTACTAACGAGGGACCAAAAGTATTATTATTCCTATGCCAAATTAATTTATAAGTAGTTGATGCTTTGTTTTTGGGAATATTGGGCAGGAATTGAACTTGGAGGGATTCATAACACATGAAGTTAACTTTGAAGATATTAACAAAGCATTTGACTTACTTGAAGCTGGCAAAACGCTGCGTTGTATCATTTGGATGGGCAAATAATCCTGTTATTTTAATAACCTTTATATCTGGTTTGTGCTTTGGGATATTTATTAAATTGATGTTCTACTTATTGCTATTATTTAATTTACTAAAAAGGAGCTAAATACTTTTTGTTAGATCGAGAAAGATTTTGATAATTGACAAATAGAGGAACAGATGAAAGGAACCGGTTGCGTCTGACTGAGATAAGGAGAACGTCAACCACGCGAATTAGAAGTTATAAAGTAGTGGAGGGATTACTTTTTCGACAAGCAACCAGTACAGAAAGTTTCCTTTCTATAAAGGAGTCCTACAAGGAAAAGGGAGCGCATAATAAGTCAAAGTGTAAACATAGGTATAAATCCTAAGAGAAGTAGGAAGCATGATCAAAGAAGGAAATAAGGGGCATAAATAAAGAGTTCAAGAAGGAAATAAATCAAAGTGAAGTCAAGAAAGAAAACTAAAGACAAGTTTGAGTTGAACAAGGAGTTGAGGATGCAGCAAAGTCAAGTTCGAGTTGAACAAGACTTTGAGGAGGTTTAATCTATAAATAGGGCAATAACTTCTTCGAATAAGTTTGCGCACTTACATAGAGAGAAGATTAAACCACGATCAAGAGTTTGAGAGAGTTTTGAGATTTACTTGGGGAGTGTTGCGAGTTTGTGAGGAAAAAGTTGTAAGATTGTAGTTAAGAGTTTTGATTACAATCAAGTGTATGTGTAGGATTCGTCTAACAAGTTTGAGAAACTTGACGGACGGCAGAAGACTTAAACCTGGGGTTTTTTGTCTTGGGTAGCTAGGAATTAGAGTTTATAATTTCTTAGCTAGGAATTAGAATTTATAATTCCTTAGATTACCTAGGTGTGTAATCTTTGTGTTGTTTGGAGTTGAGATAAATAATACAAAGCTGTGAACTAATTATTATTTTACGAAATTATTTACTAGAACTCACAAACAGTAAAGAACAAGTAGTTAGTGCGTGTTCCTTTACAGAATAAAGGGGATAATTCCAACAATTGGTATCAGAGCATGTTATCTTTGTAGAGTCTAATAACTCAAGATAAGATCACTATGAAGTTTGCACCTCCTCTTGGACATAGTGAAGGTCAACACATCAACATACCACCACTATTCAATGGACATTACTACGCATGGTGGAATATGAGAATGAAGGATTTTCTACAAGCCCATGACTATTGTCACGACCAGAGCCTACACCCTGGACGTGGCCGGCACTCGAGAACCATTGCTGGTCCCCAAGCGAACTCTTATCCTGGCTGACTTCAAGCGGAAGACTAACTCAAGCATCCAAAGCTTAAAAACTGAATAAATATTCATGAAACTTAAATAGAAAGCTTTAACTCAAAAGAAAACTCCGACTGAAATAAATTATTCAACTGGCCATAAAATAGGCAACTTAAGTCTTTACAAAATTTAATAAAATAAATGATACAGACTTCTCAACTATACTGACTATCTATGAAATCTCTAACTGATAAAGATGGAAGTCGGGACAAGACCCACAACATCCTAACAACTTATATAACTGAAAGGTAAATGAAATCCTCCAGAAGCAAGGAGGCTCACCATAGTTAACTCGAACTCTCGGATGTATCAACGAAACTCTTGTTGATGATCATGAATACATGTGTCTGCATCATGAGAAGATGCAAGACAAATGGCTCAGTACGTGGAATGTATGAGCATGTAAAGAGAATTCTAAAGCATAACATAAGCTTGAAATTTGATAAAAAGGAAACATCTTAAACTTACTCAACTCAAGGAATACTCAAGGATACTCAAACTTACTCAACTCAGAAGTACCCAAGGATAAGATGCTCAACTCAGAGATAAGATACTCAACTCAAAGATATGATATTCGACTCTAGGTACTCAACTCGATATGACTGAACTCATTTCAATATAAAGCAATTTAAAACAAGTGCAATATAAAGAAATAAACTGTTTAAAAACATGTTGCCAACTCTGTGTGTATGCAAGGATACAACATAACTCTGAAATGTACGTAAAAATACAAATAACTGTGTATATAAGAATACAATAACTTCTGTGGGAGTTTCTCTAACCGACAACCATTACATAAGAGCTATAGTGATGATACAACGATCTACCTCACGCTACCAGCGCATTCTATACCCGACCAAAGGTATATCACCTGAACTATTAATGGATCCACTAATATATGTGAAAAAGGTTCATCTAAAAAGTATGAACCTTTTCTACCCATGATGGCTACATGGTTTATGGGGCTGTGAGTTGTTTGAACTCTCCCTCATATCGTTGCTCAATACTACTCCCAAAATATACTAGCTCTTATGTTTTAAAAACATACTTCTGTGATTTGAGATTAGTGCTTAAAACTTAGCCCAAAGGCTATCTTGGAAATCTCAGTTTCCTCTCTTGCTTTATTTAGAAAGCGATTTCTCTTTTCTGAAAACTAGCCCGAAAGCTCTTTGGAAATCTCAGTTTTCGTTCTTATTTAAATGTGAAAACATTTTAAATCTCTTTGGGAATACTTAGTCTCCATATACTTCTTTGAAGAACAGAACTTCAACTTTACTCTTTCTCAACTCAGTGCTCAAGTCTTTAAAACAAATTTTAAAACAATTGGTAAAAAGACTTCTTGAAATAGGGTTCATGCCGAATTATGGACATGAAAGACTCAATTCAATGTTTTCAATAACCATGCATAGAACTCAATACTTGGAACTCAACAACTCCCGAACTCAAGGAGTCAATGATACTGCTCATCTCAAGAATGCTCGACTCGGAGGGTTCATGTGGAATTATGGGCATGAACTACTTAACTCAAGGACTGAATGATACGTCTCATCTCAAGACTGCTAGACTCATAGGGTTCATGCTGAATTATGGGCATGAACTACTCAAGTCAATGACTTCATGGGTAATATGTAATAGTCACATGATTAGAATGAATCTCACAGAGGGATTAGGAACTCAACACTTAAAGGCTTAGAACTTAATGATACCACTTCTTTGGAAAGATGCTCAACTTACGAAGTTCATGCTGAATTATGGGCATGGAACAACTCGACTCTAAGGTCTACATAACTACATAGAACTCATGTATACAACTCTTCTCATTCTCTTACTTACTTCCTCAAAACTTAGTTCAAATCAATAGTTGATCTCAAAGGATTCACAATTGAACTCAAAGGCTTTCTTGAACTCTACTCTTAACTCTCTCTTGAATGTGAATTATGAATTCAAGAGTTATGATTCATGATATGAAAGATCTCATGATGACAAAGTAGACTCATGAATACATTCTCCTAACTCTCATGCTCACTTACTTGAGTCTTGAAACAAAATATTAGAAATTGTAGAAGACACCTCAAAAGGACTCAAAGAAACTTTCTCTAAATGATCGAAAGAACTCTCAAGACATAACTCTTAACTTTACCTTGAATTATGCATTCAAGGTTATGATCATGTTATGAATGATTTCTAGGTGTTTGGAAGTAGTTTAGAGTGATTAGAATCAAAGGGAGTGAAGGTACACTTAAAAGGGGATCAAACAGGACAACCGACGAAAAAGGAGTGGGGGCAGGCGACCCTAGCGCGTTCCGGGTGTGAGGCGCCAGCCCCTATCTTCAGAGACTGCATATGGGCGCACTGCAGGCGCGCTGCCCCAGCCCTTTGGGTGCGCCGCGCCAAACTCTCCTCAGACAAAATTTCGACGAATTTCGCCTCTCATTTTCTGACCCTAAATCGCTTTTAATCGATTTCTTTTCTCATGATTTCCTTAGATTCAATTACCCAACTTAAGTACACACTAATACACTCAAAACAACACTCAAAACAATCACTTTCAATTCAAGAAAACATCAAAACCCCAACAAAACAAGATTAAGAATAAACTTCAAGAACACCTATCAAGAACTTAAATCCTTCAACTTTTTGAGAGTGAAACTATGCTGAAAATAACATGTTTGGCGTGTGGGTGAACTAACCCAACACTATGGAAGCTTACATACCTCTTAGGGATCAAACCTATGGCGACAATCCGCAACAACTCTCAACTAAAACCCTAGGCGAATTTTAAGATTAAAAAACTTAACCTAATAGGATTAGACCCTTAAAATATTATTAAAAATGAATTAAATCTAATTGGGTAAGGAAAAGACCAAAATACCCCTCTAAAATCCGGTTTTGACTTTACTTATCTAGACAACTTAACTTCGAATAGATATATCTCCCTTATACGATATCGAAACTGAGCAAACTCGGTGGCGTTGGAAAGATAATTCAAAGATCTTCCCTACGGTATTTTGTATCACACCTAACTCATCCTGAGCTAGAAGTTATGGTCATTTGAAGTCGACCCAAAACTCATACTTAGCTTAACTTGCAAAATTTCAGATTTTGCTATTTCCAATTAAATTATTTTTGAAACTCAAAGTGCTACATCTAGTGACCTTAACACTTTAAAAATTTAAATTCCTTGGTAAAATCCTACTCACCACGAAGGACGGTTCAAGTCTTAGTTCAAAAAAAAATTCTGAGGTGTTACAACTATGAATTATGGATGAGAGTTACAGATGGTCCTCTTATTCCTATGATGAAAGATGATGAAAGGAAATTCATTCCAAAGCCCAAGGCTCAATATGGAGAAGCTGATTATAAAATGATCGCATGTTAAAGGTAAGTGCATCCTTGTATGTGGACTTGGACTTGACGAGTTCAATCGCATCTCTAGTTGTACTACAACAAAACAAATTTGGGACACACTAGTCAATGCACATGAAGGAACTCCCCAAGTAAGAAAATTTAGAATTGCTAGACTATCCACTGAATATGAAGCATTTAAGATGGAGAGTAGTGAATCACTTCAAGATATGATTACTAGAACTATTATTGTGAATGAACTGGTGTCTTTGGGAAAAATATATACTACAGAGGAACAGGTGGATAAAGTGCTAAGAACTCTACCTAGGTCGTGGGAGATCAAGGTCACTGCAATTAGAGAAGCAAAGGATTTGACAATCATGAGCTTGGATGAACTTGTAGAAAGACTTACGAGATGAATATTGATAACACAAAACTAAGTAAAAGAAGCAAATATATGATTTTTTCTTTCAAGGCAACTAGAGTGATGAATCTGATCTGGATGATGAGGACATAGCCGTGATCAACAAAAACCTCAGAAAGCTCCTCAACAAAGGTGGAAACTATGAGAAAAAATTACCCCTGAGCAAAGAAAAAGAATCTGACATTGCTATGTATGCTGCTTGGGGAACAGGTTCAGACAACTCAATTGAAGATGATACAGAAGATGTTGCTTTGATGGTCATGGAGGACTCTGAATCGGACATTGATAAAAGAGAGGTAAATTTTCTTGACCTTAAAAATAAACTAAAATGTTTTTCAAAGAAAAAATTATCTTCCCTTATTCTAACTCTCATAGATAATTTTCAAGAGTTGAATGAAAATAGAGATCAGTTATTGACTTCTTTGACCAGTTTAAAATTTGAATATATTGATCTTGAAAAGATTAATTCTGATCTTAAGAAAGAAAATCAATTCCTAAAGGAACAGGTACAACAACTTGATTCCTGCACTTTGGCTCTCAAATCTGAAATTTTGAAACAAAGTGTTACTGGGAATGGGAAAGAAAAAATTAGTGGTGACCAAATCAGATGTGACCAAGATCTAAAGAGGTTAAAAGATGAACTATTTTCTGAAAGGAAAAAATCTAGAAGAATAAATCTTGAACTAACTAGGACTAAATATGAGCTTGAACAAGCAAATAAATGGACAAAGTTATCTATGATTGTATCACATCTGGGAAATAACCACCAAAATCAAAAAAACTGGAATAAGATTTGATCAGTCCAGAATTGATAACCATTTATTACGCATCATCTGTGGTAATTCAGGTCACTCTAAGATAAATTGCCCAAAATACAGATTCACCATTAACAATAAAACAAAAGGAACCTATAAGACACCTCAAAGGAACAGGTATACTCAAAAGAAATCTAATCTACCTAAATGGATACATAGAGATCTTGTTCATCCTTTTATCAATACAAAGGACTCAAGCTAGTATGGGTTCCTAAATCTAACCTTTGAATTTGCAGGAAAAGTGAGAGGAAGAAAGCAACATCCTATATGAATAGTTGTTGCTTGAGACACATGATTGAAACTAGAAGAAATTCCTCTCACATGTAGAAGAAAATGATGGAATAATAGTTTTTGTGGTGAAAATTCTTTTTGGTCAAATCAAAGAAGTAGGAAAAGTAGGCAAGACTAAAGAAACACTTTTAAAGGAACATGTTGAAACTTGGGGATGATTAAAATCACATGAGTATCCTCAGTGGCTAATGAACAACTGCCTTCTAATCATGAATTTTATGCTCAGTCTTATACATTTAGTTGTATGTCTCTATACCACTTTTAAAGCCAAGCTACTCATGCACTATAACATTGTATTTTCATCTGTCACAGGAGAGAGGCTTAGTAAAATTGGAGCAAAATTCAGCATTTTTCAGAGATCTAAGGTATGTGCACTACAATTATTCATAATTAAATATAAAATCAATGCACATGTACATGTTCCTTCCACTTGTTCCTTCCACTTGTCGCAAAAGATATATTTATGTCCTCAAAACTACTAAACAAACATTTTCTTAAAAAGCCTATTTAAAGCCTTATCCTAGTGTTTCTCTACAACTCACACCCTTCTCTTCCATAAACTTCTTAACCAAAAAATCCTTTTTTTCTAAAATTGTGGAATAAAGTGTTCTTCAAGAAACATGTCTATGCTTGATTAATTACAATTTATGTTTCTTAATGACATTCATGGAGATTCTAAGTGTGCTGGTCTATCTGATGATATGTTACGGTTGAGATGACTTCGGGGGATGACGCCTCTACGTTGGTGACTTATAAATTATAGGTTGTGGTGTAAAAAGTAGGTTGTGCTGGTTCTTAGATGGAATTTGTATTGAGTGTGTCTAAAATTACTGAGGAAGTTTTGGAGGATGTACCTTGTGAGGGGGAATATTTTGGGGACCCTATAGTTGAACAAAGTTCACATTTTAGGCTCAACTTGGGTGCATCTAGTGAGGGGGAAACAATGGGAGACCCCTCTATCGAACCTAGTCCTTTTATGGGGATCCATATAAATTGGGATTTAGGGTTGATGTCAAGAATTATTATTGTTGGTACTGCACCTGATAGTACCACGTCTAGGGAACAAATTGAGAGAACATGTTCCTCTACAAATGATGCTGAAGAAAATTTGTTCCTCTTACTGACTCTATTGAAATTAAAAATGACTCTATTGAAATTAGAGTTGTGAACTTTGGGAAGCGGACAGTGCTCTTAGGTAAGGTGATTACTGATTTAGGGGGTTATAGATAAGTGAACTATTGTTTCTTCGGAGGGCACATGATTGATTGAACCAGTTCCTTAAAGGTGATACAAAACGGAAAAAAAAAAGAGCTGAAATTGAAGTCATATGTGTCACGAACCAGAATGTCATGGACCAGCTGCATATGAACTATGATTCGAAACATGTATGCCTGCTAAAGAAAAATAAAACACAAAGACCAAGGCTACCCTGAAAATTGAGAAGACTACTAATTTTGTTAATCCAAAAGATGCTTTTTGAGCTGCTTAAAGAGGACTTTTATTTACCCTTTCATGCCCGATCTTTTGCTATTACCTAGCCACTCTAGCCTTTAACTTTCCAATTTTTTTCTCATCACAAGTGCTTGATTCTATGTTTAATTTTGATTACATTTGTGGTGTAAATGCTTTTTGATTAATGCTAATGTTGGGTTTGAGTTTCAGGTTCATGTATATCTCTTATGTTTGTGCAAATGCTTTGCTATAGCTAACTGAGTTCTTGATTTTTAAGTGTTTGAATAGGTGATAGCCCCAGTGGCTATAAGTATCGAATTTGCTTCTCTTAGTGTGGTGTATGCCTTCATGGTGTTTTATGATGTCAAAAGCGGAAAGTGCATGCTTGTGTAATATTTATAACACAATTGGTCTACCTTGATCCTCTAATGTGTTTGCTTTGTGTGTTGTACTTTAAGAAACTGACATAACACAGATTGATCTATTCACACAAGAAGCAATGGTTTGTTATCATAAAAAATGGGGAATTTGTTAGATCTCAAAGATTTTGATAATTGACAAATAGAGGAACAAATGAAAGGAATCGGTTGCGCGACATGTTCCTTTCAGACCGAATCCGACTGAGACAAGGAGAACGACAACCACGCGAATTAGAAGTTATAAAGTAGTGGAGAGATTACTTTTTCGACAAGCAACCAATAGAAAAAGTTTCCTTTTTATAAAGAAGTCCTACAAGAAAAAGGGAACGCATAATAAGTCAAAGTGTAAACATAGGTATAAATCCTAAGAGAAGTAGAAAGCATGATCAAAGAAGGAAATAAGGAGCATAAATAAAGAGTTCAAGAAGGAAATAAATCAAAGTAAAGTCAAGAAAGAAAACTAAAGACAAGTTTGAGTTGAATAAGGAGTTGAGGATGCAGCAAAGTCAAGTTTGAGTTGAACAAGACTTTGAGGAGGTTTAATCTATAAATAGGGCAATAACTTCTTCGAAGAAGTTTGCGCACTTACATAGAGAGAAGATCAAAACACGATCAAGAGTTTGAGAGAGTTTTGAGATTTACTTGGGGAGTGTTGCGAGTTTGTGAGGAAAAAGTTGTAAGATTGTAGTTAAGAGTTTTGATTACAATCAAGTGTGTGTGTAGGATTCGTCTAACAAGTTTGAGAAACTTGACGGACGGCAGAAGACTTAAACCTGGGGTTTTTTGTCTTGGGTAGCTAGGAATTAGAGTTTATAATTCCTTAGATTACCTAGGTGTGTAATCTTTGTGTTGTTTGGAGTTGAGATAAATAATACAAAGCTGTGAACTAATTATTATTTTACGAAATTATTTACTAGAACTCACAAACAGTAAAGAACAAGTAGTTAGTACGTGTTTCTTTACAGAATAAAGGGGGTCATAATTCCAACACTTTTGTGTCTATGTTGTTTCGTTTCTGAGATTTGAATCTAGAAAAAAAGTATCTTTAATTATATTCTAGTTCTATGAATGAGAGTTATGCTTGTTTGGATGGTTGTTACCTTTTTTTTATACTAGAAATACTTAACAATGTGTCACATGGTTGATATTTCTAGTATATTTACTAAGTTCAACAACAATGTATACTTTTCTTTTAAAAAAATATATAAATAAATTAGGATAGATGAAGGGAAAATGAAAAAGGGGATTACAAGGTGGGAATTGAAGTCTCACTAACAAAATGAAGTTCAGATAGTCAATCAACTGATTTACTATGATTCTCGACAACAATATACTTGGGGATCATTTGATATGAGGGATAAACAATAATAATTCAGAGATAAATGAATGATTATTTTATCATGTGCATGATTAGGAATATTGATTAGTCTCAAATTATTTATCTCACTATTTATACTTTAATATGTAATGAGATAAATTATCTTATATATGATGAAGTATAGTAACTTATTAAATACTAACTTTATTTATGTCATCTTCATACCAAACAACTCCCTAATTCGTAGGAGTATTTTATAAAGCTTTTCACTTTTCTTTCTTTTAAAAATATATGAAATTCACTTTACATATTAGGTGCACTTTATTTTATTATGGCCAATCACATGAACCTTCCCCTACGCCTCACACGCAGCTGTTGAATTTTCTATATTTTCTACAAAGATTCTATCTTTTATAAAATATAAAATTCCCACGATCAAACCTCATACTTATTTCTTTTAGTTGCCTATAGTACTTTTGAATATGTAAATTTAAATTATAAACTATTGTTTTGAACTTATTTTATTGAACTTTAAAAATTAGTCAAATAACTTTCGAAAAACGAAATATAACAATTAATTTAAAATATTTTACGGAGTTGTCTTATTTATTGAAGAAGTTGAATTAGAGAAGATCACAAAAAAGTCATGGGCTCAAATTTTGCATCACAAACAGCAGGAAAACCCATAAGATGCAAAGGTTTTCTCTTTCTCAACATTAATTACATCCAATTTGGTACCTAATTAATCTGTAATTAATATCATCTAATTGTATGTTTCTTTAATTAAACAGCTGCAGTATGCAGAAGAGCAGGGAAACCTCTGATCATTGAAGAAATTGAGGTTGCCCCTCCCAGTTCTTGGGAGGTTAGGATTAAGATTCTTTGCACATCCCTCTGTCAGTCTGATCTTAGTTTCTGGAAATTATCAACTGTAAGTCCACTTTGAAAAAAGCAAATTATTTTTAATTAGACTAATTAATCTCTATGTTCTTCATAATTTATTGTTAATTAATTTCCTCAGGGACCAGCTTCTGCTTTCCCTAGAATTCTTGGTCATGAAGCAGCTGGGTAATTTACTTTCTCTATCAACAAATGACTCCAAACTTCCAATTATAATCAAACTTGTCAATCACATCGTCGTTTGTTCGGATATTTTTTGATATAATCAACCTAAATCTACTCAAACAAGTCTGAAAGTAATCCTCGTAGAAAAGCGAATAGAAAAGATAGCCTATGAAAACTAATTAACCCCATATTCTATGTGTGTCAGTAGACTTACCAAACCGCCCAAGAGAGGAACGTGCCTTGTTTATCTGATAGTTCATGCATATGAGATTAATTATTATTTTTTTCAATGGTTCAGTGTGGTGGAAAGTGTAGGGGAAAATGTAGAGGAAGTGAAAACAGGGGACATAGTGGTGCCGGTATTTAAAAGGAACTGTGGAGAATGCAGAGATTGCAAGTCTCAAAAAGGGAATGGTTGTTCCAAATTTTCAGTTGAATATCACTGTGGGATGCCAAGGGATGGAAGCAGCAGATTCAAAGATAAAAATGGAGAAATTTGCATCATACACTCAGGGTATCCAGCTTCTCTGAGTATACTGTTGTGGATGTCACACATGTAGTGAAGATGAGCCCTGATTTTCCCATTGATAAGGCTTCTTTACTTTCTTGTGGAGTTTCTACAGGTTCGTTTTATTGTTTAGATTGTGTGTCAAATCCTTCTAAAGTAGGTATTTTTGGAAGATCTATACGAATACAATAACATTTTTAAAGAATCCAAGTAACATAAGGTTCATTAAGGGGAAACTCTTATTACTAGTAACATTTTTTTTAAAGTGCTCGAATCCAAGATTTTCATACATTTTGTCATATCCATGAGTTATTTTTTCTCAGTTGTATCTATATGTTATTGGTTTTTATTCAAAGATTATGGGAAATCAACTTTCTACACGTCATGTTTAAAATCATAAGATTAAAGGATATTTTGGTACTTTCTACACTTCTTTAGGGTAAGATCACACATGATTCAAAAATCTTCTTTACTTTCTTAAACGTTGTGTCAAGTCAAAAAATAAACAAATTGAAACGATAGAGTACCTCTATTCACTAACGTGCTAAGGAGTTTCAAATGTATTATGTCGTCATAATTTTAAATTGAAAAAACCGTGATTTCATAAATAAAAATCATCCTTCACAATTTGTTATTAGCAGGACTGGGAGCGGCATGGAAGGTTGCAGAAGTTGAAGAAGGTTCAACTGTGGCAATATTTGGTCTTGGAGCTGTGGGACTAGCGGTAACTATATTAGAATAGTTTAATAGACATCTCTACTTGTTGGATTTCACATCTCGAGCCATACAAAATTTCAACCGGACACTTCAACTCGATTAACACACATGTTATAATGTGTAACAGATTGCGGAAGGAGCAAGGTTACGTGGAGCTTCAAAAATTATAGGTGTTGATTTAAATCCAGAAAAATTTGAAATTGGTACGTATTACTTGCTTAATCATATTTACTTCATAAAAGAAGAGATTATTAATTGTTATTGAAAGGGATTTCAAATGTATGTATTATTATTTAATGATCAGGGAAGAAGTTTGGAGTAACAGATTTTATTAACCCTACAACTTGTGGTGAGAAATCGACTAGCCAGGTTTGTTTAATTATGTATTTATATATTCAATAAGTAATTGATTTACGAATTAATTTGTATTATTCAATAATTAATTCATTTAATTGTGATAGGTAATAAAAGAGATGACTGATAATGGAGCTGACTATTGCTTTGAGTGTATTGGATTGACCTCCTTAATGCAAGACGCTTTTACTAGTTCTCGCAAGGTTCAATTTTCTTCAAACTTTTCTGCTTCCCAAAAGTTATTTGTGGCTTCAAATTATCTATCATGTTTTTTAAATATAGTTATCTAAAATTATTTAACATTTTAGAAGTTTGAGCAAAAGTCATCATTGATCTTTTTCTCATTTTACACTTAATACTAGTTTTTGAAGACTACAAACACATCAACTAAGAGAAGATGACACAGATAGTGTAAATATCAAATGAGATTATATCTTAAGACATAAATAAGGATAATAAAGTCAAAATCCCTCCTAGTTACGTAATATTTTATGTGATTAACTTACCTAGTTTAATGGATACTTCAGAAGACAAGCAAAAGCTTTTTCAAAGTTTAAGCTAGAAATATTTAATAAAAATACTTTATCATATATTCAGGTTAGAATATACTGTACTTCAATCATTTAAATGAAATATGTACGTTTACAATATTGTAGGATACTGGAAAAACTATATTACTTGGAATTGAGATGCATGGTACACCATTAAGCATTAGCCCTCTTGAGCTGGTGGTGGCTGGAAAAACTATCATAGGATCCTTGTTTGGTGGTGTCAAAGCTAAAGTTGACATTCCCATCTTTGCTAATCAATATTTGAATAACGTAAGTTTCCTTAATTATAATGCTTCTTTTATTATCCAAAAACTATCATTTATATATATATATATATATATATAAATAAATAAATAATTGGGCTGAGAGGTCCGAAGTAGACAATCAACATTGAATGTCACTTATGGAACTTATTTTTTATACTTTACCATGGAAGTTATTTTCTTGATTTTTAAGAAACTTATTTTCTTAGAAAAGATATTTTCTAAAATATTCTAACTAATAAAATTAACATGGAAAATTGAAAAATATTAGTATAAGGTAATATTTTATTCCATACTAGATACACCCTATGACATGTGATGCTTTTGTTTTTTGGTATGTTGGGCAGGAATTGAACTTGGATGGATTCATAACGCATGAAGTAAGCTTTGAGGATATTAACAAAGCATTTGACTTACTTGAAGCAAGGAAATCACTGCGTTGTATTATTTGGATGGACAAATGATATATTATCCTGTTTTTATATATATAAACTCTTTATATGCTGCAACGGGAAATTAATAATGTATTCATGGGATATTTTACTGTCCAATTACTGAATATTCGTACAAAAACTCATTTTCTTGATTTATGAAGATTCAATACTTATACAATGGTCATACATTCCTTAACAAATGTTACAAATCCTCAGACTAATTAGAAGTTTTTATTTTTCAACATTATAGAGAATTAAATTCTATAGGAATTGAGCTTCAATTAAATTGTTGATATGATTAAAGGCATGTCCCATGAAGTATGCGAGAGTCAAAAGTTCAATACTGTCATTGGGTGAATATCCTTTCTTGAACGAGGGAACAATAGACCCAGTTTTAAATAGAGTCGGATTGAATGATTTACAAGTTACAACAATGTCTCATTTTCAAGTCACCATTTGAATTGTATTTTTTATTTTAAAAAGTTGTGTAAATATAATGTTTGAAAAATAACCTTTTTAGACAACATTAGAGTAGAATATTCTATAATATTTGTTCATATATTATTCAGTTTTACAGTAAATTATCAACAGATTATTGTTCAATGTTTGCAATAATTTTATTTTTTCATAATTATTTTTGCAATAATTCGTGATTTAAAAAATTCATAAATTACTAGCGCGAGAGAGAAAAGGTCATCATCTACTAAACAGATTTCCATGTCAAACGAGACAAATAAGGCTGATTTGCTTTGCCCACTCATTGGGTCATACAGCCCAATAACGACAGAGACTTCAAGGCCCATGGGCTTCACCTCGAGATGTGAGCCTTTTCAAACGGCAGATCAGATGCTTCTCCATTTTCTCTCCCTATCGCTCCCATAGACTCAATACCGACGAACTGAACATTCTACCAGAAAACCTACCTTTGCTATTGTCTTGGTCTAAGTTTGGCCCATCGGCCGCCGTCGCAGCTGAATTCAGCCATGGCCGCAGTCGAAACCTCAAATGTTGCATCCTTATCTGAGGTAAATAGCAACTACTACTCCAATTTTCATCTTTCGATTTGGTTTGCGTTTTCTTATTATAATTGATGATCTATTTTATGTTATCTTTGTTCGTAATTTGTTTTTTGAAATACTTGTGATGTATTTGTATTCATTATGATGTTTTGAATCTGGCAAAAAAGAGGATTGCACTAGCTCGATCTTCAATTTGGCTTTAGTTTTGTGAATGAGAATTTATTTATTTATTTATTATTGAATCAAGGCGTCAGTTTTGGAGAAAGAAAATAGGAGAAATATAAGGAAGATGTTATTCTCCAGTATTGTGATTTTACTAGGAGTAGTTCTGATTTATAAGAATCTCATTATGTTGAGAATTGCTTGAGTCGTTTCTTATCTGTTAATGAGATTTTGATTTACACGAGCAGTTGATGGAACTTGAAATGTGTAAGGAGTTAAAGATCTGTGTGTAACCAATTTGTTTGAGCATATTGTAAGTTAAATTTCCATAATAAAGTTGTGTTTACTTTTGCTTTGAATTTCTTCACCAAAGGATAATTTTGATCAGAAGTGATTGAATTACTATTGAAGTCAAATCCTGAAGTAAAGCATTAGTGAATACATAGGATTGTGCTTAAACCAAGTAATGTACAACCTTATCAGCTCCTGCTTCCTGCTGCAGGGCGTCTAGCTTGCTCTGGTTGTGTTAAGAGGTACACATTGCTTGGTAATATGTATCCTCTACTGCCAGGATGTTGGACCTTAAAAAGGACAACAAGGAGTACTGAAGCATACTAGAGAAGAGTCCTACTAACAAAAAGCAAAAGGACCCATCTTTATCCACATGTTTTCTCTCTTTTCCATCTTTTAATTCAAATTCGTGAAATGTGATCCTTCTCACATGGTTCCCTCACCCTACAAAGTGCACACCTTTTTGAAATTGCTCGCCCCTCGCGTCATTGTTTTGTTGGAGAGGCTCTTTGCATTGATCATCAGATAGAGAAATGTGTTCTAACATCTTTTTTTCACCTAGTTGGGAGCTTGTACTTCTTTAACTCTTCCATATTGACATGAGGATTTAATGATATAATCACGTCGTTGACTTTCTTATCTAAAAATTTCAGGGCATTATACTAGTCTTTGGGAGGTAGTGGCAAGGTCTGCGTACTATTTACCCTCCCCAGACCCCACCTAGTGGGATTTCACTGGGTTGTTGTTGTTGTATACTAGTCTTTGGATTACTATTTTGCATTGAGTTTTTCTTTGCCTTTGATAGAGTTTTTTTCCTACAAATGACAAATTCTGTCCTATTCATGGATTTGCAGCAATACTTACTGAAAGACCACGAAGAGAAATCCCCCATGACTGCAAAACCGGTGGAAGAAACTGAGGTTAAGACCCCGTCAGTTGCTCCAGCTGAAGAAGTTATTTCCAAAACTGAGGAGACTCCAGTGGTTGAGAGCATCAAAATTGCCCCTGCTCCTGAGGAAAGCAGTGAAGCTGTAACTGAATCAGCTGAAGCCTCTCCTCCTGTGGAGGCTTCCAGTGAGGAAAGCAGCGAAAGTACTGAAGATGAGACATCAGGAGATCAGGAGTCTGCTGTTGAAACCCCTGAGATTAAGGTTAGATTTAGTTTACCATCAATCTTGACTCCATCTTACAGTCTTACTAGCCAATAGCATATGCATTGATTGTCTTCTGTTGTTTATATTATGATTGGCAATCAGCTTGAGACAGCACCTGCTGACTTCCGCTTTCCTACTACAAATCAGACTAGGCACTGCTTTACAAGATATGTTGAGTATCATCGGTCTGTATTCATAGCTATTTACTATCTATTCCTCTTTTGTGTTTCTTTCTGTGTGGTGTTATTTTAATCAAATAAGAAAGTCTCACTTATGCATCACTGGTTTGTCTTTCAGGTGCACAGCTGCAAAGGGTGAAGGTGCACCTGAGTGTGACAAGTTTGCCAAGTACTACCGATCCCTTTGCCCTGGGGAATGGGTATGTTTGTTTTAAAGCTTTAGACCATATTTATATGCTTTTGGTGGTATGCTAAGTCATCTTGATTTCCATGTTTTACTAAGCTTTTGGCAAACGTGGGATATATTACGTTGTGGACATCCACTCCACTTATGAGACGGAATTCCTATTTAGTATTGGATGGATAGATTCAAGAATAATATGGGATTGAGCCTATGAATTTGAAATTGATAGAAATTATTATCACTGGGGTCATTTGGCCAATGAACAAGTAATATTGGAATTGGATATGATTATTTAGTGCAAAATACATTACTTTTAAATGCTCGGTTCACCCTTCGGGGTGTCCCAGAGGTTTGGGCTTGGGACTTCTATGTTGGAGGTCTCAAGTTCGAATTTCCTTGCCAGCGAAAGCAAGGAGTTTGCCTTCTGGGTCGAGCTCGTCGCACCGGGCTTGCCTAGTGTGGGTTACCTCTCGTATATGATTTGCGAGCTATCGCATAGGAGCGGGGTAAAAACCCT